>JAOTRI020095025.1:0-15029 GCA_028564885.2 Zoanthus sanctaehelenae | reverse complement strand
AAGTTATAATAATAGTAATGTAGTTGATGTTCTTGGGCGTAAATATGTTTTGGGCCCTTCTCAGCGCTCATTTTAACTCTCGCTGAGCTCGGGCTAAAATGAGCCTGAGTTGGGCCCAAAACACATTTACGCCCGCGAACATCAACTATATTGTTATATTATACGAATAAGAAGGATAAGAAAAAATGAAATCTATTAGCAGTAAGTAAATCAAACTGCATTCCCCTTCGTTAAGGTTACCAAACTCCAAAGGTTGTTTCCTATCTACAGGTATGGGAAATGTATACGACCTCGGGTATAACCGACATGCAGTAACAAAACATGACAGTGGATGAAAACATTTGATTTAAAAATACAAGACCACTTCTGTTAAGCTTCACTTTTTGTAGGAAACAAAATCGGCCGAATACCAGAATGCGAAAAGTTCATGTCTTTAATTTGCGTTCAACGTAATAGTAAACTTGTAATCATCTAATCCCATATCTCAAGCCCATATCTATAAACTACATTTTGGCTCAATACAATTTATGCAACGTGTTTTTCTCGTGTGTAAGTCGAAGCGAAATTAAAACGAAGGTTTGGTATTTTTCATGTGTTTTTAATTCAATGATAAAGTAAACGTTTGGGCAGTTAAGTTAAATCTAATTTAAGCCATTTTTGGAGGTTAAAAGCACCTTAAAAACAAGGAAGGTTCATTGTCATGATCTGTAAAGATAGGGTTTTGTAACACATCTTGTCTTAGTGGATCTGGAAGAGAACGTTTTTCGTAGGAAAGGAAAGTGGAAGAAACGAGGTTGAAAACATATTGTTTTTTCGTATTCATGTCTACAACCGTGAATTTTCAGGCAACCCAAAATCCAGACTTATTTAATTACAAATTAAATCTATATTGCTATTGATTTGAAAGAGAATATGAACATGATGTCAATCATGCACTATTTATGCTATTGCAGATCACTCCAAGCATCAGCTTGAGGATGTCGATTCTCCAAACTACTTATTAGAAAGCTTACTTCAATTACCAAGACTAGCAAATTTAACATCAAGACTTACCACCAAGCTTGTGTCAGATCCCTTGCTAAATGCAGAAGGGGAACCTCTTTCTGAAGTCGATATTCTAAGGTGATCGTATATTTCAGTTCTCTTAGTTCAAAAGAGTCATTTGAAAGTTGCTTGCTTATTAAATAATTTTAGTTATTATAAGGGTTACAATAGATGACACATTTTCATAAACGTAGCTTTAAACATTGATTGAATAAAATACATTGTTTTGTTTTGGTTTTACTATACATGTATAGGAACCTACTGAGGTTCCAAGAAGTAGAGATAATAGGACTCATGGTCCCTTACAAGAATCTTACTTCTGCGCCTACGGTTTAACGTCCTTATCTGAGAAGACGCAAAAGTCTAACCGTTTGCAGATGTTAAAGCAAAGGTTGTACTTTCTCCTCAATTACAGTAATTTAAAACCCTTAGTGTTGGTCCGGCTGGGAATCGAACCCGAAACCTCCCGCACTGCAGACTGGCGTCCTTATAATCTTAACGTATTATACAGTAAGATTCAGCCTACATAAACTTATAATAGACCATTAACGAATTCCAGAGAACCGCTAGATATAAACAACGCTGCTGAGGCTCAGCCTAAATTAGTAGCTAAATATTCGAAAATTCCAACGATTTTATGAAATATTTGTAAGTCTGCGTGTTATGATACTCTCAAATAAGTAGGTTCCTGTTGGAATTTGTGAATATTTAACGTCACCTCGAGGCTTAGCCTAAGCAATCTTTTTTTAATTTTTTTCTAAACTGGTTTTTTATTGATTTCAATCAACTTGAAATGTAAAATAGTTATTTATTGGATTCTAGATAACGAATATTTGTTTTTACAGTTCTGCACCAGAACGTTTTGATTTGAATCTATCTGGGGCGTTCCAGATAACATTTTCTCTGTCATAATATTAAGAATGTTTTCAAATTTCAGGGATGAGAAGTACCTTGCAAAAACTCATGTTCATGTGAAAAATAGTTTCAGAGAGGAGTTTTTTAAATATTCACAATCAGAAATTGAAGTAAGTGCTTAGTAAATTATAAGCATCCATAAAACCTACTAAATGACAATAATTAATGATAAAAAGAGCAATGTATGTGAGATGTGGCTCATAAAGATGAAATCAAGCATAGATAGCACAAACGTGCTAGTAGCGCATTTGAAGTCACTATAGTGGGTACTATGGCTATTATAAAGATGAACTCAAGTATAGATAGCACAAACGTGCTAGTAGCTCCTTTGAAGTCACTATATTGGGTACTATGACTATAAAGATGAACTCAAGTATAGATAGCACAAACGTGCTAGTAGTTAACTTGAAGTCACTATAGTGGTACTATGACTATAAAGGTGAACTCAAGTATAGATAGCACAAACGTGCTAGTAGTTAACTTGAAGTCACTATAGTCGTACTATGACTATAAAGGTGAACTCAAGTATAGATAGCACAAACGTGCTAGTAGTTAACTTGAAGTCACTATAGTGGGTACTATGACTATAAAGATGAACTCAAGTATAGATAGCACAAACGTGCTAGTAGCTCCTTTGAAGTCACTATATTGGGTACTATGGGTATAAAGATGAACTCAAGTATAGATAGCACAAACGTGCTAGTAGCTATCTTGAAGTCACCATATTGGGAACTATGGCTATAAAGATGAACTCAAGTATAGATAGCACAAATGTGCTAGTAGCTCATTTGAAGCTACTATATTGGGCATTATGACTATAAAGATGAACTCAAGTATAGATAGCACAAACGTGCTAGTAGCTATCTTGAAGTCACTATATTGGGTACTATGGCTATGGAGATGAAACCAAGAATACATAGCCTTGTGGTCAAAAGACACTTACCACCTGCTCCAACCATGTTTTCCGACGTTCGCCTATAAGAACCTACATTTTTCCAAATTAACCTAAATAGGTTCTTTTACAAGAAGTGCGATTCGTCTGCTTCCAGCGCTTTAGTATAGATGTGCTTTAATCTTTTAATTGATATTTTTTTAATATAGGGCATTCAGGTGGAAGAGCAAATGAAAATCGAAGTTCTTGAAACCCAAAAATCGATGCTAACGTTAAAGGAAGTTCCCAACAAAAAAGAATTGGTTTCACACTTGCAACTTGAAAACGAGGTCGTAAACGATGGTAAGCACAACAATTTACTCTTAGTTTGAACTTCAGTTTTTTTACCGATAGTATTTTTTATTGGTTTTGTGTAAGAAAAACATTACAGCCCATTAGTTTAATTATTATTGGTTTTGTTGATGAGACAAAATATAAATTATTCCCCGACAAACAAAGCCTTTTAATAGGAACGTGTGTCTGAGACTGTCTCAACAATCGGTAACATATCATTGTTACTCTTACATCATGTTTCAGGCAATGCTCAATAAGAAAATGAGAATCAAACATATGAAAACTTTTGGGATCACTTGATCTGCTATCGCCAACAATATATGGCACTTATGAATGGCAGACGGACACCGACCAGTACAGATCATCTGGAAACCAGGCTTTAAATGTATGCAATGACAGCATCAGGAACTGTAACTGAGAACCGATCGCACTTATTATTGAATCAAGCGAGCCGAGTAGCCTACTATTTAGAACATAGTGTAATCTTCAGATGTCACTAGCAATGAACATGCGTTACATACGATCAGCGGTTTAAGTCTATACCGTCTCGAGAGTCGATTCGAGGATGATACTAGTTGAGGCCGAGTCTGAAAAAAATAAAAAATGTTTCCAGCGTTTTGCATTTGGTATTTCTACTTTTGTACAAAATGTTATTCATATATTACTAAAAGTTCCTGCGACGATCTTTTTCAGTGACCAAATTTTTGTCTTTTTGTTTCGAAGTTTTTTTTATTATATTTCAAACAGCTCACAGAAGTAAGAACGAATTGAGGTTAAAACAGCCAAACAACTAAATACAACGAGCCTAGCTCGACAAAGTCTACTGGTTCTCATATAAAAAGTGTGTAATAAATTAAGTCTACCCAATAATTGAGACATTTCGTGTTAAGAGAATTAACAAACATTTTAATGTGCTAGAAGTTGTTTGGTTTAAACCTTTTTTAATCCATCTTCTATTTCAAAGTCCATCATAATCAATCTGCATGGCTCATATAGCTAACTTTGCAACTCGCCGATCCAGACTGGAGGATCTAGAATTAGGTGAATGGAAATTTGGTTAAATATCAGCCAAAGTTTGACCACCACAGCTAGGGAACAGAGCGAACGGGGGAAGATTGCTGTATACATGCTGTATACATGCAGTTGTCTCGAATATAAGTACATATCAAAATTCCGCCCATATCTAAAAAAAAAGACCATCCAAGGAAAGAAATTGATTAGCTTGTTTTTGAAGTTTTACATTGTGTTTTGTTATCCAATTTTCATTCGCTCTTTCAGGTAAATGTAACAATGAAATGTTGATATGCAGCAACAAGAGTACCATCGAGATCCCAAGATTTGACGTTAACGACGAACATTGCAAAAGTAAAATTGATGACTTCTTGGTAATCAATGAAAAAGGTATAAGATTTTCTTGATTACTTAATCTGGAAACGGTATTCTAAACTGATAAGAATTTAATTCTTAACAAAGAGAAATAGATGAAAATTACAATAAAAATAGTGAGCCTGACATTCCTGTTACCGACTAGGCACCTAAAGCAACGAGGAAGGCGACGTCGACGACGACGGCAGAAAACAATAGAAAATACAATAACTGCACGTTGGAATGCACCAAGCAGATCACGTGCAAGGAGTTGTCATTAAAATTTGAACGTGAAAGTACTTGTTTTGGAGTTGCCGAGACTACGTAGACGTAACAGCAAAAAACGTCTCTGTATCCGTTTAGCTTCATAGAGAAATATTAAATCCTTTTACTGTTCACAAAAAAAAAAGCATAGGAATAAATCTCTAATGAACAGCAAAAAAATAAAGAGTGAACCAGAAAGGTGATTTTATGGAGCCGTCATCGCTCACGTTCACGTCCTCGTTGCTTAAGATCCTTAGTGCCCAAAATCGTGGTCCCTAGTTAGCTAATAGCATTTTCGTGTCATTATAGACTCAATGAACTGGAAAGATTTAGAAGAAACTATGATGTCGCCAAAGTTGCAACGCGAGGGATAGTAGCAATGGCAATCGTTATCATTGCTTGTGCTTTATCTTTAAAATGGGTTATTTGCCATTATTGCTTATGTTGCTTCTGTCGGAGAATAGCTCCCATTAACTCTTTCTGGTGGGAGAATAAATTTGTTTGCAGCTGTAGTTACTAGAGCGATTATGTATATACAAGGAAATCGGCGGACTTACGGATCTCTCGTGTACTCAAGGGAAAAAACGGAAATGGCTATATTATTTTAATACGGAAATGGTTGTATCATTGTATTATGATATGATATGGTTTTCGTATTCCACTAATAGGAATATTAACTTTGCAAGACATGCTGCTGATAATCAAAGTTACACAATGTGAGAGGGCCTTAAATTATCTAGAAGATATCAACGTTACGACAACCTATTTTAGACCTTCTTTATTACCCTGCGTACATTTTGCACAAAGCTAATTACCATATTTTTTAAGCTGTTTTATTGATAGTGAATTATATCATCTGGCAACACCAGAGGATTAAAAACAGTAGTTGGTAACATGCTAATATCTACAAATTAAAGATTGTTTCACTGGATTTGCAACTTAAACCGCCTATAGATCTTGTATTATAATGGTGAAAGATCCTTGTGTCATCTCTAGATACATCTCCAGTGAAAATTGATGAAGCAGAAACGGTAAAGGAATCTCAAATGGAATCTCCCGTTTTTCAAGATAATCTAGTTACTCCTCCATATGTCAAACGTTTGCAAGTTGCCTTAAACTTGACTGGAGTGGACGTGAAACAAGAAAAAACAATGTAAATATCCATATGAAGCTTCTCTTAGTTATCTTTTAAAATCTATTTTTATTATATGTTTCTAGCTCGATGAAGTAAATATCTTCATTGAAAAACCGCTTAACATGTTATAATTTTTCATAATCATTAATACACTCTTTCTCTTTTATAAGAACCTTTTTTATAAAAACATGAGGCTGAAAATCGCCAAAAATTTAAGAAAATGTTAAGAACATGCTGAGGCTGAGAAAATGGAAGAACATTTGTTTATGATGAAATAATTCATACAGTGTTATTGAAAAATTTGCAGATAACAATTTGGGCATCACAGGTTTTGCATTTACCAAATTCGATACAATACAAAGTGCACGTACAAATAAATGTGCATACAGAAAAATATCACATACGTTACATATATTATTTTTAGTATCACCCTACTAGTGGAATAATGCAAATCCTGCATTTTAATAGGCTACGCTACTAGAGGACTATTAGTAATAGTCATCGAGTTGCGAATTTCGCACGCTTTTTCTTCTTTTATTCCCAAATAAATCTTTCTTCAACTTGCATTTGATAACTTTATTATTGCTTTCTTTGTCCGACTAGTTGCGTGATACTAAAACAATTAGAGCCTTCGCCCTCAAGGGTGACGGGTCTAGTTATTAAATATTGTCTAAAATCAGTAAAGATATTTTATGAACATGTTTAAGGCCACTCTCTACCCTATGGGCGTTTTTTCGCTTCTTTTAGTGACATTTTCTCCATCAATATTTTGAAAATGGAAAAAAACGATCATCACTTTACAGATCAAGTAAAAAGGAAGCCTTGTAAATATTTTCCGATTTTTCGGATGAGATAAATTTTGTAAATGTAGTTTTTTGAGGGAAATTTGAATTTGGGTGAATTTTATTGAAGTTAATATTTGATAGAAAATCGCCACACCGTCCTCGAACCAAGTTGGACCTTCACATGGTCTGGAGGGACGGTTTGGCGGTTATACACCAAATTCTTCACACTCAAATACTTCTCTCAACTTACTCACTCTCCAGCAAAATTTAGGATAGAGAGTGGCCTTAATGCAAATAGCTATTCTTTAATGCAAACATGCTGTTCTTTAATTCCAACATGCAAATCTTCAATTCGATAATGTAATTCTTCCGTTCAGACATACAATTCTTCAATTCACTAATGCAATTATTGGTTCAAATATGGTATTCTTCAATTCGAGCAAGTGCCATTCTGCACTTTGATCATTATGCATCACGTCGTTCCTCGCTTCTGTCGTTATGCGCTTTTAACATGTAATTATTCGAAGTCTGGTCACTAGCTCGTCCAACAAGCTAACACAGGAAAACTGGTAGCGAAGTAATCTGGTTTATCCAGATGACAAAACCTTCTGTCGCGTGTTTGTGAGGCTGTGGTAAATAATAAAATTTATTCCATCTGGACACAATATAAAATAAGACCTTTTTGACATTTTATAGTTCGAAAAAACGGATTTCGACTGTAGAATTAAAGAGCCTTTAATTATTAAAGAGCTGCATCAAGTATTAGTTAGCCTAGTTGGTAAGGTGCCAGTCTATCCGCCGGACCAACACTCGGGGTCTTAAAATAATTAAAGAGAAAGTGCTGCCTTTTGCTATAACACCTACAAATGGTTAGACTTTCGCATCTTCTCGGATGAGGACGTTAGACTGTAGATCCCGTGTCCCCAATTAGTATGTAAAAAGTTAAAGAAATATACACGTTAATAAAGGTCTTCTTGTTCTTGTTGTTGTTCTTCTTGTTCTTGTTCTTCTTTTTATTGAATGTAAATGTTAGCAGTGAAAAACGTTTATTGTATATAGTATAGTCTTTACGTTACAAATGTGTCAATTCAATTTAGACAGTTTCCAGATCCCAATTTGTACAATATATATAGTTTTTCAAAAATTTTAGCGGTAGCAAAAATATATGTTGAGTAGCACGCGAAACGTTAAGTTTGCAATGCATGTTTTGAAAACGATTATCACTGCTGTTTGTGTGTTATTTTTAGTTAAACTACGATGGCCAAAGACCAAGAGTTTATATTATTCCATCTATTTTTGAATTTCGATCGTCATTGGCATTCTGCTTCAAAATTTGTCGGGCTTACATTCGTAACTAACAAAAGTCTGCCAGTGTCTGGCTGACTAAAACGTTTGCCCACGAAAAATTAGGTCAAAATCTGCTTGTTTTAAAAAGTGTCTTAATAGTCAAAATTCGGGGTTTTAAACAGGTTTTTACAAGTAATATCATTGATGACCTCTAATCCGGTTGTGACAAAGTGTCAAGAGCATTTTTGATGAGGTCACTCGTTTAGTGTCATCTAATTTTTCGTTGGGCAAACGTTTTAGTCAGCCAGACACAGGCAGACTTGTTAGTTACGAATGAACGCCCGACAAATTTTGAAGCAGAATGCCAATGACGATCGAAATTCAAAAGATGATGGAATAAGTTTTGTTACTTATATTGCCTCAGCTTAAAATTTGAAGATCGCAAGCACGCGACAGAAATGAATAATGAGTGTTTTGTCATCTCTGGAAATCTCAAATTACTTCGCTACCAGTTTTGTTAGTTTGGTGGACGCGCTAGTGACCAGTCTTCGAATAATTGCATGTTAAAAGTGCATAACGACAGAAGCGAAGAATGACGTGATGCATAATGATCAAAGTGCAGAATGGCTCTTGGTCGAATTGAAGAATAGCATGTTTAAACCAAGAATGGCATTAACGAATTGAAGAATTGTATGTTTGAACGGAAGAATTACATCATTGAATTGAAGAATTGCATGTTGGAATCAAAGAACGTTGATTCATATTGAAGAATTACAGGTTTAGATAACCAAATTGAAAAACTTCATCCAAGAACAGCTTGTTTGCATTAAAGAAAAGCATGTTTTCATTAAAGAATAGCATGTTTTCATTAAAGAATAGCATGTTTGCCGTAAAGACTAGCATGTTTGCCGTAAAGAATTGCATGTTTGAATTAAACGATTGGACTGAAGAATTGTCTCTTTGAATTTTGACACGGAAAACGCGCCATAGAATTGAACCCGGGTCTTCCGCATTCAAAGCCCCAGCTCTAACCACTGCGCGACGCTGCCTCCTTTATATTGTGGTTAATGTAAACTTTTTCATTATGAAAGTCATTCTTTCGTTAAGATTTTAAGGAGGAGCATCAAAAGTGAAATCGGATGACGTAGCTCACAGACCCCTTTGATTGAGAGCAGACTTAAGTTAACCTATTTAAATTACCACTCATGCAAAAAACAATAACAGTCTTGGCTTTCATGCATATTGTAGAACAAACACCGATTACTTTCTTGATTCATTTGAAAAGCGGTACTATGGTCAGGAGAAATGTATTGGAAGTCCTTGTAATAATCTGTGCCTTATTGTTGCACAGGAAAGAAACTCAGATTATGGCTAGAAATTTTGCTGTCGTAAGCCGAGCTGGACACGCTACTTTTTGTAACTTGTCTTTTCCTTCAACGAAGAAGAGCTCGCCAAAGAAATCAGAACAGAAGAAGAAAACTCTAAGTTTGGCCAAGACCCCAGAACTGGTTCGATTTGTTGCGTGTTTCACGGGCAATGGACTCCCTCTGGAAGCCAAATTTTCGTATGAGTTTGACAAACATTTGACGAATTGTGCGATGTTTTGAGATTTGATCTAGAGAAACAAGAAACACGGATGCGCCGACCTGTTGCCATTGAAAAGCGTGTAGGAGAAGGACTCTGGCGTCTTGCTACGGAGAATAGCTACAGATCGAGTGGGAAAGTCAACTTTGAAAGTTATATCCCAACAGTTTGAAAACATTCGATTTCCGTTTAAAGAGAACAAAGTGAAAGAATAGTTGGCGCTATAGATGGGTCTCACATTGAAATGAAGGCACCGCCTGAGAACTGAGAGGATTATTTTTAACTGAAAGCAATTTTATAGTGTCGTGTTACTTGGAATTGTGGATAGCGAGCTACTGTTTAGGCACATTGCAGTCGGCTTCTGGAGTATTCACGATTCAAGAGTTTTGCGACTAGCAGATCTTGCTGAAAACTATGAAATTTTGGCTGCACCAGTAAAATAATTCAAGGGACTGAAGTAAGGCTTTTGTTTGTCGGGATAGCGCATATCCCTTTAGTAGCTGGTTATTAAAACATTCCCCAGTCATGGTGATCTGTTGTGCCAGGAAAAAGATTTAACCAGAAACTTAGCGCCATGAGGTCGGCAGTAGAAAGAGCTTTCGGTCTTCTAAAGGACAGGTGGAGATATTTGGGTAAGATAATATATGAACAAGACCACAGAAGTGTTTTGCGCACTACCACAACTGCTTGTGTTCTTTACAATTTCTACTTGATGAAAGGAGATAGTTACGAAAATGATGACTGCGATGCACCTGATGATCAGGATGAGGATGGTGTTGCAACACCAGGTGGCGACGCATTTAGAGAATTTCTTATGGACCATATAATTGACGAGGGACACTTTTAGTGTTTCGCGTAGAGCCAAACAGTTTATCGCTGGAGTAGGCGCATTTGAAAAACTAAGGTGCATGTGTAGCTAATATACATTTTACATATGTAGGTTATATATACTGCACTTTAATTTTAGATCTTTTTGGGTTTGAGATCGCTAGTTTTTGTAATGGCGATGCAACGCTAAAGTGCCTTCTTCCACCTTCAACGGACTTTTGGGGAAAGGGAAGATTGGCGATGGGGGTGGGGGAAGGGGATTTCCCTGTATATGTAATGATTGTTATGGACTGTGAACATCAACGTCTAAGTTTCAGCTACTTTAATACATCACTATCTTTTCGAGAAAGTTGAAGCAGATTGACACTACATTTTTTACAATATAATACTTTCTTGCTGCATTATTGAACATGTTTTAAAGTAATAAAACAGTGGGTAAACTCAACAAAACATACATGATTCATAGATACATCGGGCAAAAATACAGTAATCTAAAGACTGTAATAAAACAGTCCGGAAAATCAATACTGAAATCTTCATTTTTATACAAATGGCTAAAATCCGGGGCAATTTTAATATGCACCAATTCATGCCCGTAGCCGGTAAATACAAACTTTAATGAATATCAAAAACATTCAACCACTAAAACATTTCTTTAAGAGTCAATACCATGTTTAAAGTAATTTTTCGGGGTAGCTATACATCGTCAAAATTTTGTAAACTACAGGAAAAATTATCAAGATTGTTAAAATCTGGGAGTTGTAGCTTGCCCCCAAACACCCGGCAAATCGTGTTTTTTTAAACTTATAAACAAATCTATCAACTCCATTTTCATATGGCATCAAGCAACTAAACATTTTAAAAAATTCCGATGCGGCGGAGATTAGACGCGGGCGCAGAGTAAAAACTAACCAGTAACCCTGTTTTTTTGATAGGGCCTAAAATATCACACGTCGCTTGATAGTAAACCTACCAATCAAAGTGACCGTAGTTATATCCTGGGCCTACAAATTCTCCAGAATCATCGCTTAAACGAAAGTTGAACTGATTCGTATACATAAGGAAGCACGACTGTATAGTTGTGAAATTGATGTACATTTGATGTGTTTTGATCCGTGTACGTGTTCGAATATACATTAAACTGAATTCGAACCTTACTCTAAAATATGAAATTATCAAATGTTATATCACATAAACATTATTCTTCCAATATCTTATATTTTTCTATAACTTCAATTTTTGACAGAATAATGTCGCTGGTGCAGACCTCGGTCAAGATTCTCCCATACAGACCTCCCGCTTCGGTTTATAAGAGATAAATAATTAAAATATGAAAGGTAGCAGGCCTATTATAGCCCGTATAGGTTAACTGCAGTTAGTTTGCACCTAAAAATGTGGTAATATATCTTTGCAATTAACCTATTTTATTTAATATTGTAGGTGCTAAATAAAAAATTGTCATTGTCATTCCTTATTTGTATTAAAGATATACATATACAATAAAGGCTTTTTATAAATATTACATAGATAAAATAAACGTTTTCGACTATTAAGTCATCTTCAGATGAAAGTACAAAAGGGACGCTAGCGTATTTATGCACATTTAAGTTATTTCCTAAGGAAAAGTTGCGCAATAAAACATTTTATTTGTTTATTTAGGGAGGGGCTTTGTTTCTGAATAAAAGTCCTTCGATGATTCTTTACTTGATGATATTGGGTGCCTTGAAAACAGTCTTCTAGTCAAATGAGTTGCCTGGGGTTTTTTTGGAAGTAACGCGCTGGCTCTGATTTTTGTTTGTGATCACTATGTTCAGCAATTCGCACCTCCAAATTCCTCATAGTTTCTCCAAGATATTCTCACCTCATGAACATAAACCATGATAGATCACTTGGGACGGATGATTGTTTTTGTCTTTGATTTTGAATAAACTCTTTATTTCTCTTCTTTGTCAAAGAACAATAAATTGGAATTCATATCCTGTAGCAGAATTCAATTTGTTTATAAATTTGTAACTCAGAATATTCTTGTATTAAAGAGTTTTGTTTTTGTATTCACTACTTAAACAATTTTGGATATCTCAGATGCAAATTACAAAGACAAGTCTAGCATCTGTTTTTCATTGTGTCAATTGAAAACACTTAAATGTTTGTGGAATGCATTTATTGTTGAAATTGTTTTACATCTATTGTTTCTGTAGTTTATCAATACATTTAATACACTGTAGTAACAAGGTTTGATTTCAGGTTTTGTTGGTGATTTGTGTTCTAACTTGGTGACTGATTATCTCAATTATTATTTTGACCAGCTGAAGTATTTGAATTGAATATTTTTGTTATCTAACTAAACTAGTAATTTTTCAATTTATATCAATTTTTTGTCATTTTTGTAAACTTTTCCCAATGTAAATGTTTTTTGGGCAAAGAAAAAGGGCTATTAAACCTTGCCTTCTGACAGAACCCAAGCCACATTCTTTAATGCATAGCTATATTTTGAATGCATTGATCACTGCTTTTTTCAAACACGATGTAGCATTTCTGGGCAGCATTTGTCTTTAGTTTTTTACCTTGCAACCGATATCCTTTTTTGTTTGCTGTGATTGGCTTCTGTAAGGCACGATATCTGTGACTGTAAGTTTACTTTGAAGTAATGTATCAAACTTGAGAGACAGTGTTTTAACGCATTTCCAAACTCTGTGTTCTAAGAGAGTTATAATACCATGCACAGTACGTGGAGAATTTTTTAATGAAATTCGAGATATTTGGAAATGTGATGAAGCACTGCCTGGATTTCTTGGGTATTGTTCCTGAAAGCTTTAAAGTAGCAAGTATTACACTAGTCTCTAAGAAGGGTTCTCAAATTAAAGTTAATAATTATCGCCCTATTTCGCTTTTATCTGTCTTTAATAGAATCCTTGAGAAACTGATGTGCAAAAGACTGCTTGAATTTATTAACAAGAATGATATTTTCTGTAATAAACAGTTTGGCTCTTGATGTTCTATCCAATATTAATAGTATCAATAGTGCCATTGAAAATAACAACTATTCTTGTAGAAGTTTTTTGGACTTTAGTAAAGCCTTTGATACAGTAAATCACGAAATTTTACTCTCCAAACTTGACCATTATGGAATACGAAGTTTAGTTGGAATCTGGTTCTCTTATTGAAATAATAGAAAGCAGTAGTACCTCTTCAAAAACTTTATCCATAAGTTGTGGTGTACCTAAAGACTCGGTGCTTCGTCGTATTCTTTTTCTTCTTTATATTAATGATATGGCTAATTCATCTACCTTGTTGTTAATTCATTTATTTGCATATTGACAGCAATCAATTTGGACATCCTGCTGATGAACAGTAACTGTTTTGCTTTTTTTCAGGAGCATTATAGTTATGTCTCAGTTCAGATACTTATTTACTCCAACAAAAGATTTTCAACTATAGAAGCTACGATAAATAATGAACTTTTAAATGTCTACTTATGGCTCTGTGCAAAGAGATTGTCGCTAAATATTGAAAAATCCAATTTTATTATTTTTCACACTTTTCAGAAAAAGGTCCATCAAGTTTCAATAGCTATTAATGATAAACCTATTAAACAAGAAAAGCAACTTAAATACTTGGTTGTCATGATTGACAGCCATATCATCATGGCATCTGACGTCACGCGCAAGAATTTGCATCTACTTTGCAGAAAGAACAGAGCTTTGAACCTTGCAATTTTTATAGGAAATGGCGCAAAAACTGCAGTTTTCGGGTTTTGCATATCTAATTTTAATCTACCAGAATGAAAACGTTTTCATAGAATCGTGTGGGCTGTGTAGCCCCATCATTAATCTTTAATTTCATGTACATTTGAGCTTATTATTTCATTGAAAATAGTCGCGAATTGCAGTTTAAACTAGTACACTTTTACCATTAATTTGTATGGATTTCTGAAATCTTGAGCAAAATTCTCCACTTAACTTGATCGGAATGTTATCAAACAATGCTTTGTGTGAGTAGTATCGTTCTGAATTGATAGCCGCATGTCTCAAGTTTCCAAATTGCCTTGCTTGTCTCATATTTCTTATATTTGTAGCAAAATTAAGCGTAGTATTGGAATTATTTCTAAAGCTCGCCACTATATAAATCTTGAAACCCTAACCAGTCTTCATTATTCTTTGATTTAACGACCTTTACTTTATGGTATTGTAATCTGGGGCCATGCATATAAATCTGTTCTCACTCTTTTATATATCCTACAAAAAGGTTATGTGGTTACCCCTTTTCAAGCTATACCGCCCTAAAACGGTACTGGAATACTTACTAAGTTAACAAATTCAATCTTTGCTAAACAAAAGAAAGATGTTTCGACTTTGGTTTTAAATCTAACCGTAGTAGTTTCTTTAAGTTTGGAAGGCTAGTAATGCAAGAATAAACTGTCATTTCTGCACAATATCATTAGTTGAAGTGCATAAATACCGTTTTGCGTCGTTATTTGACCAGGAAAATCAACGATGTTTGGCCTTTAATTTTTGGATGAAATTTTCATTTCCAGCAAACAAAACAGCTTTTACAACAAAATTCAGACCTAGTACTGAGATATAGTAAAGATTTTACC
>JAOTRI020095015.1:0-15030 GCA_028564885.2 Zoanthus sanctaehelenae | reverse complement strand
AAATACGGTTTTTTTGGCAAAAAATTTTTTGCTTTCTTTTTTTCAGTGGTCTTGCGCCCCCCCCCCCCCCTCTTTCCCACTGAAAAATACCTAGCTATGACCATGCTAAAAACTCGTTGTTTCAACAAATGCCACCATGTAGACTTTCAAATGTGTTCCACCGACCCATGTCACGGCATGTGCAGCTTGCTATATGATTATGTCTTCGAAAATAAAACTCCCTTTTTTGCTCCTTAATTCACTTCTTACACTTACATAAATGGGATGAAAAGCATGCACAAATAAGTACGCCACAATACGGCAATTACCCCCTTTTGCATTTGATCAATGAAAATTTAAAAATTAATGTATTTAGAACAAGGAAAAACAATTTCTTTTATAATTTTAATTTCGTTGAATACTGCCTCTATCAGCTTTGTGCGTAAAATCAAAGTTCTTAGAAAAAGAGTACTTTTAATGTACATAATAATGATATAATTAAGTAAGACAGTAAGCAAATATTGATAGCTACCTTTGAGAATTAAGTTAAAAGTATTTTGAAAAATAATTAAATTAGTTTAACAGCAGTGACAGGAAACGTCAACCAAAAATGAAATATATAGTATGTACGTGACATGAAATGAAAACTTCAAGTGTATGTGAATAACACAGAGACTGATTTTGTAGAATGTTTTCGTGAAGAGAACAAATTAAAGTTGAATACTTGCAAACGTTAGAGTGTTTTATTGAGCGTCCGCTGCTTAGAAGCCCGACACTAACTATTGCACAGTACGAAAACAACAAGAACTAAAATTTTAGTTCAAACAGCAAAAATTACCCTACCCTCTCCTTCCTCGTAACTTATTCAGAAAGTCCCAGCAGCCCTTTCAGTAGTAGATTTTTGGCGGGAAATAAAAAATCCAGCCATTTTGTTTCTGTCATGTCGTTTAAATTGCCGTCGATCAGAAAAAATAGCGTTCCTACAATTATTTCTAAAACTAACATTCCCCGATTTCGATTAGAAGATGTAAAAGAGTTAAGACAACTAGGAAGCGGGTCCTTTGGAAGCGTAATTCTGGTTAGGAGGACCAACAACCAGCAGGCTGTGGTAAAGAAAATAAAGAAGGAGGACGAAGAAGATAATCGTCAACAGAGACTGTTTTATAAGGAAGCTGCAATTCTGAACAATGTTAACCATATAAATGTTGTTAAATTCTTGGGTATATGTACCAAACCTTGTGCTTTTATGTTGGAATACCTATGTTTTGACTTTAAGCTTTTTGGTGGCTCCGCAACTGTGAGTTCATTAGACCAATACCTGAGCTACATCGATGACCACGACCTTGTACTGGAGTTCCCTTTTCAAACACTCATAGCAACAGATATTGCAAAGGGTTTGGAATATCTTCATTCGAATGATGTGGTACATAGAGATCTAAAGCCCGGGAATATTCTGGTATCAAATACCCATTATAGCGAGTTACGAGGATCCCAAATGGAAGAAGCATTTAAAACATCTCCAATCAAATGCAAGTTGACTGATTTTGGCGAAAGCAGAAGTGAGGCCGCCCAAACAGCGACTTTGCGTCACCAAGCCACAGCCAATGTTTACCGAGGATCGCCAGCTTATATGGCTCCCGAAATTTTCAGTAAGGCGTCAAACAAATTTGTGGCTTCTATGAACGATCTACAGCTTGTCGATATTTGGGCGTTGGGGATGGTTTTATTCATAATTTTAAACCCAGACCTCGAATATCCATACTATTTGGATATACAGCGAGCCAAAAGACATGGAGAGAGATGGAGAGAAGTGATACAGTCAAAGATGAGTAAGGGTGAGCTTCCCAAAGGAAGTTTAAAGTATCATACCTTACAAGCCACGGATTGGTTTATCGTGTCAGAGGCGATGGAAAGATGCTTGTCATACACGCCAAAGAATCGCCCCAGTGCGAGAGAAATTTCTCATCTTTTGGAACGTGATTTTGACATTCCCTGTCGCAATATTTCTCTCATGTGCAGCCAATCAACAGCCATCGAAGAGTTGCATGCTCAATTAGTTGACGGCTGCGACAAAGAAATCGTAAGCATTGATAATGATGGCACGAATAGCTGTACATTTCTGGCTGTACTTTTGGCAGATTTTTTAATAAGCGATGGTGAGGAACTACCAACACAAATAGATGAGTGGGAAGAGCTAGCGCAAAAAGTAAGCATCATCATTATGAAAGCACTACGTAAGTTCAATCACTTAAGAGACATTAATAAAAAGTATGACGTACTTGAAGTATATGGTCGTCTGAGAGATGGAAAACTTACAAAACCTGGTTATGAGTTCACCGAAGAAATATTAACGGCCAACAGAGTGTACTCGCCAGAAGGAAGGAGAGCTTTGATTGATGGCATTACACGGTTATTTACTGTGGATGACGTCCCTGGTGTTGCAATATATACCTGTGGAGGGTACACATTTTTGATTGGGTGTAAGAATGGCAAGTTCTTTCTAATTGATACTCATCGCATCGGCAGTAGCCTTGGTGGTAACGGTAACGGCATCCTGAAAGTCTATCCAAATGAGAAAGAGTCAGCAAAGCGGGTTTGCTGTTGGATATGGAAGAGACTTAAAGATAGTGGAGTAGATGAAAAAAATCTGCAATCACTTTCCATAGTGGATCCACCAAGGTATGCAATGATTGTGATCAAATGTGACAAATTGTATTAATCAAAGATACTTGTTAAATATATTTATATAGCTAAATCCTTTCGAGCCTAGTGACCCATGGAGCCGGCGCTTATCTCCGGTTTCTGTAGTGTTAAGCGGATGAGAGTCTCCCCCTGGATTGGACACTAATCCATTGCAGCTTAGCTCCCAGCAGACGCTGGTACTCATTTACCTACCCCTGGCGGATGGAAAGTTGAGTTGGCCTAGGTGGAAAAAAGCCCACACAAATATTCAAATCTTGGCAAATTGCCGGGATCTGACTGGAGACCTTGTGGTTGGATAGCAGAGATCTTACCAACTGCGTCAACTACGTCCGCCCAATTATATTTATATGCCATAAAATATATATTTTTATCTATAAACGTCAACCTTTTGTATTCCCCAACAGGAAAACTCTCTTGGGGAGTGCTAAGCGAACTGCGCAAGATTTCGAGACTGACAAAGAAACAGAGGCATCCATCCTTCCACCTCAGAGACCTAGATTGGAATGCGGCCCATCAGTGGAACAGTTTTTTGACGAAGAGGGTAAAGGTATACCTTGTAACAACACGTTTATTTCTTTCTATAGGATAAAGGTAGCTTTTTAGAACAATAATAAATGCGTCTTGACGCTTTTTTGAGCTGCAATTGTGGGGAAGTTGCGAAAGATGTATCTTTTATCTGAGCTTCAGCTTTCAGTAAGTCGTATGGTGATACGCACGTCTCATTGTTTTAGCTCCATTCTTTAACACATTAATAAACACATCATTCCTTTTAAAAATCATAATCAAAAATTGACTTTACCTTACATGTAACAAATGACCATGTTTCAGATTTGCACGCAAGTTAATTCGTTTTGTTTATCCTACTTCAGCAATTTTACAAGTTGTTTTGTGTTTCTTACCTTTGCAAAATGTTTCTGGGTACTCTGAGTCTATATTCTATCATATATTTATATACACGTAAAGTCCTTCCCTGACGAGTATGAGTATAACATCAATCTCACGAAACAGATTTGTTGGAAGTAAAACAGGAACGAAGATTTGATCTATTTATTTATACTCTTTCCGATTGCCTCAGGAATTGTTGAGCACTCTTTGAAGATCGATTGAAATTTTACTTCACTTTTAAACGTGTGTGTTTTTATGTTTATGTGCTTACACAAATCACCTTGTTTATAGATGAGTTCGAGGAGGATAAATCTGCGAGAAGCAAAGCTTCTGAAGCTCTTACAATTAGTAAGTCTTTTTCGTATTTACGTTTACCAAGTTTTTAGCAATGAAAACCGTCAAATTGATGAAATTGATTTCTTATTGCCATGCAGGTAGCCATGATTCACGATTGGAGAGTGTATATGTTGATGAGCTTCAGAGCTCGGAACATGGTAAGTTTTTATTATTAAAGGGATGTTTATCAATAAGTTCTTGAACGTCACAGCAGCCAAAAACCCCATGTTTTGGTTACCTAGCACCCAGCCACACCCCCTCCATCTTGGTCATCTTGCCTCTCCAACTTGTTGAAATGGATGTGTAACATTTTTGAGAAGATTAATTGGTACTCCTTCATGTCAAGCCTTAGGGAATTGGGAGTGAATTTGTTTGCACAACCTATTGCTATTTACAACAATAGCAAAGAAAGGGAAGCGTTAAATGTTGATTGTAACCATACGATATGCCATATGTACGTTTGGGGGTGTAGGAGATGAAGGTTGACGGTTGTGACGTTTCTCCGAAAAGCCGTGTAGCAAAAATTAGTAGCTTCTTTAAAAGAATTTAAACGCCTTTACATTTTGGGTGTACTGTGCTTATAATTACTTTAGATACTGAATGTAGATCATACATCAGAAACGTGAGTAACTATAAGGCTTTCCAAGTATTATAAAAAAAATTACATACCGCATTCCTTGTGGGTAAAATTGATACGTTACGCTCCCCCTGAATTCTGTTTCGTGATCTTGTGAGGAGAAACATATTATTTGCTTCTATAGGTTAATAACGTTATAGTACAGAATACTGTTGGACTGATGGATTTCTCTGCAGGCTACACAGACGTGTCGATACAAGAAACACCAAAGACAGAAAGTGAGCCGTATCTACAGCAGCCTTTTGCTCAAAAAGGTAAGATGTCGTGAGAATACATTTCTCGTAATATCTGTGTATTTCTTGTAGAGCATCCAAGTTTATTACCAATAACCAAAAGTTTCCGTTCCAACATTCAAATCATTACCTTCTTTTTCTTACATTTGTTTGACGGTACTATGGTGTCATAATATTTTTTTATTGCAGTGTTCATTTGTGGGTGCCCAGTGTTCCGACGAAGCAAGAAGGGATTGGGTTTGAAAGAAATTCTGGAAATTTGTGTGGGAGAGAGAGTGCCTCCCGAGTGCGTTTCTCACAAAGTCCCTCAAGGTGTTCGGGAGAATGCTACATTTGTCATTGATCTAAAGAACTCCTCACTGTCACATCGCGACTTGAGTGCAGATGATAATGGTATCTTTAGCAGGCATTCTTCTCCAACTGAAAAAGTGCAAGTAAAATTCAAAAGTGATGGCACCGTGGAAACTGTTTATCCAGACATCTCATGTGAAGATCACGTATACCTTGTACGTAGACAGTACAGCTGGCACGATAAAAGCAAAACCTTCTCTAGAGTCATCTATAAAGTGGAAAACAAGGGAGTTTTAACCAGATATACAATAGTGCAGTATAAAGCATCAGGGGACGTCACCGACTTGTTTTTGAAATCTCATGGCAACTCGAAGAAGAAGGATGAACCATTTTACCGTGTCAAACCCAGCGTTCTTCTCAAAGCAAAAGAAGTTGCGTTAAGAAATGAATCTCCAAAGCACATAATTTCTTTGATTGAAAAAGAGAGTGGTGGTGTTTTAAATATCGATTCCCCGTCAGACATGTTGAGAAACAGAGAACAAGTGTACAATGTTTGCAGAGGTCTACCTGAACGGAAACGCTGCCGCAACACTGGACCACCCCGAAGGACTGATTTTGTTAAGCTGATGAACCTCATGCAGCATGACGATTTCTTGCGCGACGTATCATTTGATAAAAAATTCAAGAAGGGTGTTGAGCATATAGCCCCTAGGACATTAGCTGCAACAGATGAGCAAATTACATGGATTAAAACTTATTGTCCCGGCTACCGTCCAAAATCCCAGGTTGGAATCGATATGACATACAACGTAGGTCGGTTTTATGTCACCACTTTGGCTTTTCCCCACCCCATGTTTGTTTATAGAAATAAGCCAGATAGACATCCAACTGTACTTGCTGCTATGATGACCAGTATTACTAAAGATACGGAGGATTATGAATATCTAGCTGCGTTCCTTTCTAGAAAGGGTGTCAAGTCCCTCACTTACGGTACCGACGGAGAATTGTCACTCGAACAAGGCTTTGAGAATGTTTATCCCATCAACCCATCCTCGAACGTCGCAAGTACAACGGGAAACATTCATCTTCGTTGCTTCACCCACGTAGAAACAGACATCAAGGCAAAGCTTGCAAAGACAAATGTTTCTTTATGTGAACAGAAAAAAAATTGTTCTCAAGTTCTTGGAACCGAAAAAGACGGAATTAGGATTCGCGGTCTGGTTGACTGCGAAAACAACGAAGCTTTCGATTCCATGCTACTCAGATTGCGTCCGGCGTGGCCTGCTGGATTTTCACAGTGGTTAGATACCCAGAGGGGCAGACTACGTCCTTTGTCAGCAACCCTAAAGCATTGCATGATGAAACCAGTTCGAGTTTCTGCAGGGTTAGGTAACCCTCCCAACAAGTGGCACAACCAAAGAACAGAAGCTATGCATAATGTGTTAAAAGAAGAGGCACATGGAGAGATCATTGATCAAGCCCGCATTCACGAAATTTTCAATGAAAGAATAGTGCAGCAGCAGAAAAGTGAGTTTGTTAAGGCACTGCGGGGAATTGGTGAGTATCGTCTCGCGCTTGAATATTCTAATCTCACAATCGATCCAGTTAGATGGGCACAGATGACCCCCCAACAACGTTCAGCGTACGTTAAAAAAGCTATAGGACTCAGCTCAAAGGATGAGATGAATGAATAACTGGAAGTGCCAAAACTTTCTATTTCTGCCACAGAGAGCGGTTTAGATGCACGACTAGCTACTCATGTTTTGCTGGATATCTGGAAAAAAGCCGAGATAATACTCTTTAAGTTTAAAGTCATTCCCTTGGACAACGACAACTTTTGTGTTACAGAGAAAGACAAAGCTTTCACTGTTGAAAGAAAACGTGGTGCATTGTCATGTAGAGGTTGTGCCACATTTGCTGGGAGTGGAGGTATTTGCCAACATTCAGTTGCGGTTGCAGAGCAACAAGGAATCCTGCAACAACACATCGACAAATATGCTCAACAGCACAATCTTGAGGAAAGAGTCGCTTTCCAGAACGTACCACGCAACGCCGGAGAAAAGAACAAACAGAAAAAACCTCGTAAAGGCGCAAACAACATTGCTCAGGTGCCACTAACAGAAGAGCAGGATCCACTTGGATTTAGCGATCCTGATCTCGACTTTCCAAAACCTGCACGATTTACTGAATACTATCAAAATGATGAACTCTTTGAAGTTGTATTCGTTGTTGACTACAAACGTGCAATTAGCTGTGAAGAGTGCAACATCAATTTTTCTCGTGAACTCCCAATTGCTCCCTGGGATATATGCATAATGCATAAGGAGCGCTATGTTTACCCAGAGAAAGACCCCGTAAATCAAGGCAAGGTGCAATATAAACCAACAAGAAAAAAGCTTGGTCGAAAATTTTACTGTATAAAGAAAGGATGTCTGCTGCCGCGCCACCCCTACTTCTGGAAGGGGCGTTTGAGATTGGCAAACGGGGTAAAGGAGCGATTGCACGAAAGCCACAAACGGGAACTTTTATGTCAATTGCGTTTTGTTGTTTGATCAATATCATTGGTCTGTCTGTGCAAAACTGCAATTTGTATAAAAACGTTAGTGTTTAGGACTCAGCTAAATGATAAATTACCATTGTGTAGATAAGATTTGTTTGTTGTGATTTGATTGGACTGGTTCATTTGTTTGTTTTTACTTGAACTACCAGCCCAAGTTTGTTAATGTTAGAATGTTACTGTTAGCGCAGCTATTAAGCACGTCACATTTTGTTGGAACATTAAGAATCAAAGTGATGGATGGCGATAAAATTTTAGTTAGTAGAACTTTTTTAACCTTAGTTTGTTGCTGAGACCTCAAACATCCTTGGCTTTAATAATTATTACAGAAATTTTTTTTTAAAGACAAATTGTATTTTGTGATCTTAAAATAATTTCACTAAACAGGTATGTGAAACAAGATGGAATTTGTTTCCCTCACAATCTTTCTATCGTTTATTAAAGTCTCGGCGTTTCGCAAAATACAGATTTTCTCAGCATGATGCAAAATTTCACTATTTGCTGTTTTACGGTCTAGAGATGACTCATAGGGTTAAAAATCATTTGTTATGTATAACTTCATGTGCTGAAGCTATTTATATTTTGATAAACTTTCTGTCGTTTATTAAAGTCTCGTTTCGCAAAATACAGATTTTCTCAGCATGATGCAAAATTTCACTATTTGCTGTTTTACGGTCTAGAGATGACTTATATGGTTAATAATCATTTGTTATGTATAACTTCATGTGTTGAAGCTATTTATGTTTTGATAAACTTTCTGTCGTCTATTAAAGTCTCGTTTCGCAAAATACAGATTTTCTCAGCATGATGCAAAATTTCACTATTTCCTGTTTTACGGTCTAGAGGTGACTTACAGGGTTAAAAATTATTTGTTATGTATAATTTAGCGTTGTAATAATATCTTTATCGTAACCTTCTCGCTGCTGTTTATAACAACCTTGTTTCGCAAATTACAGTTTTTTCTAGCTCATTTCGTTTCGTTTCGTTTCTTTTCGCCGAATACAGTAAGCCTCCCTAAACTGGTTTGACCTGCCAAGAGCATATTAAAGTTATTTTGACTCTGTCTAATGGCTGCTGGACTTGGTCCAAATTGAAGAATTAAATAAAACTTAAGAGATGTCAAAATTAAATATTAAAATCTTCAATGATTCGACTAGCAACCAGATACAGGTGAACACCATTGTTGCCATCATCAAAAAGCTTAACAGCAGCTTTTCAAACTGATCATCAGACAGCTGAACCTCGGCCTCGGGGACAATGTTGTTGTCTGTGTCAATGTCAGTAATGGCTTCATTAAGATCAATACCAGGGAGCTCCTGCCTTTATACGAAAAGTGCCAAGAAAAACAGTTCACATAAATAGGCAATTTCATATACAATCTGTATCGGTTCTAGGATTGTAAAGAAAGCAAGAAGCAAACATAGTTATATTTTTTACTTCTGTAAGATTTACTTGGTGCGTGATTTAGGATAGTGACACCTACCGCTCATTTAGTCTAGTGAAGAGCTGTGTGCGGCTACCGCTCATATAGGCCCTTCGTAACTAAAATCGATGATAAGTTTGTCGTTTCAATTTATTTGCGATATTTTTAATAGACAAAAGAACCTTTATTTTTTCAAGCAAAATAAACCGTTTCTTAAATTTTTTTTTAATTAGATCCCAGTCATTTGCAGCTGGTCCTTCGTTTCTGATTACGGCTTCTTCGCCTTTCTCGTTGAGTCTGATAGCGGTCAATATCTCGAGCATAATCTACAGTAGTTACGGTACGAGTAGTAGTTCTACGATTGTTAGGATTATCCAAATCCCTATAAGATCTAGTTCCTGTTCCTACAAAAGTAGCTATAGGTTCGACACTTACCAACTCGGGATACAAGGTAGATGAGGAATCAAATTGTATTGCTAAAGCTTCACTAACTCCTTCGGGTTCTCTTGCCCTTTCTAGAGCTTCTTGTCTTTGGGCTCGTTGTCTGGCTCGTTCTCTTTCTCTTCCCGGGGGTAGTTGATGTCTCCCTCCCCGAGTTCTCGCCATTGGTGCAATGGGAATAGGCTCGCGTTATACCTTCGTCATCTAAAATTTTTGAAAACAATCTGAACTTGTCTGGGGATGCGGGATGTAAGTCTATCATCAAATAGAAATAAGGTTCCTCGGTAGCCCGGTTATAAACTTTTAAAGCTTCACCCCAATTTGATTTTCCTGGATACATCTGACTTAATAAGGTTCGAATACCCACTTTGTTTCTAGGATTTTTAACAGCTACAATGTAATGGGCATTTCGAGAAATAGTTTTAGAATTTTTTCCAGGCGGAAATAGATCTTGAATAAGATACAAGACCGTAATGTTACGATGATAAAAATCGACTGTAAAAAGATTCATCACATCAGCATTTTTCCCCCTTCTCCCATTAAGTCATCTAATATCAACAAGCCTCCCTCTTCTTTGATGTCTAAGCTATAACATTTGGTTAAATCTTGACTTGTAGGAATACCTTTGTGAAAAAAAAAACTCCTTTTTTAGGTAATTTGTCAAAAATAGGTTGCCGTATTTGATAGCAATAAAAATAATTACGTAGTAAATTTTTAAAATATCGATTAGGATTGCTCAATAATTTACTAACAAAAACTGTTTTGCCGCATCCTGAGTCCAGCAACCAGTATGGACGAGGGTGTGCGAAATAACATAATGACACCAAATAAACGTTTAATGTTTTATTTATTTACTTACATCAAGTTGAATAGCTATTTTCTGAATAAAGTTCAGGACCTATGTCTAAAGCTAATTGATCATAACAACTTAAGAGTTTCTCTTTAGGTTCATCTGATTTCTTCTCTCTAGGTTCATCAATTTTTTTCAAAAGTTTAGTTTCGAAATAAAGGGCAATAGCTTTGAAGATGTTGCGCATCTTTATAGACAAATCCAAACTTTCCTCTTCGTACTCTAATATAGCTATTTGAGCATCATCAAGCATCTCTACTAGGTCCTGACAACTTGCACAATCGTTAGCAAAGTTCAATATTTGACCTATATAATCCACAGACTCTTTAGGATATTTTAATTCAATTATCTTGTCTATGTTCTTGTTTCTTTTGTAGTAAAGTTTCAGCATAAATGGCTAGAGCTTTGAAAATAGCTGCTCTTTTTATAGCCAAGTCTTTGTCAATTGGTATGCCCCATGGCCATTTATAGGTTTCAGCATCTTCTTGAATTACACTAGAACAGCATTCATCAATATGTTCTCCTTGTTCTATATATTTCATATAATAAATATCTGTAAGTCTATCAACCTCCTTTGAAATGTACTTTGAATCAGTTAACCTCTCCATCTTCTTTTAATCCTTCAGTGTAGTTTTGAAGAGCCCAGAAAATTTCACTTTTATTTGTAGAATGACGGTTTGGCGGATAATAATACTTATCACCAAATTTGGTAATAGCATTAAGTACTGTAATTGTTCTAAATGCCAAGTACAATGACTATTCTTGTCTTGGTAATATAGTACTTTCTCTATATAAAGAGCCACCTCTGTAACATCTTGAGATGTATTTCATCTTTTGGCATATTATGAATGCCCATTTTTTACTTGCAGGCTGGAAACAATATTCTTGAAATTGTAGATGCTAATAACAATTATGTTTGCTGCCTCTGTGACTTTTGAAAAAATTAGGTATATTTTTTTATTTTATGTTGTATCCATCGAGCCACTTTCTTATCATTGGCTACATAATCATGTGGATCATATTGCTGTAAAAATTGCCTTAAGGTTTTGCCTTGACTTTTTTCTATAAGATATTTTAAAGCATAGTGTCCACAAGTAGCACTGTTAATAGCTTGTAAGCTTTTAGAATTGGTTTCCAGCACGTCAAAATGATCTTGTAACCATTGGCTTATAGTTTTAGATTTATAAAGGTTCAAAGGTAAGCCGTAACTGTCCATTTTTTCACATACTTTCTTGTCCGTCCATAAAGCTATCCAATGTTGACCCGGTTTAGCATGAGGATCTGTGTTTACGATATAAGCTTGGGGTTTGTGATGAATAGGGTGTTTAGGTAAAGTGTCAGAGACAAAAACTTCTACAAAATAAGGTTGTAAGGATTTTTCTTTAACAGCAAAGGATTGTAATTCTCTTGTACTGACTAGATAAAAGTCCATGTTTTTCAAGTGTACACGTCGTACAGCACTGCGCTGTTAGGATCGATGGTGATAACGTTTTCAAACTGAGCATAAAGAGTAACATTAATAGGGTGAGCCACATTAGCACCTAATATAAATATTAAGCGCGCATCGCCATGTTGTCTTGGGTTCAAGTTGGGACCGTCTGTGATGTTTCCTGCTATGTTATCAAACACAAACAGGGTTTGATGCCCATGACCCCACAATTCAGGTGTAACATAGGTTCCACGATTCTCTTTTTGAAGCCTCCAGCTTCCAAAAATCTCTGATAGCCATCATCGTCAATGTCTCCATTGTCATGATTTAATTGTAGCTCTCTGTAAGGGTATTCTTCTCCATGAATCAGCTGCTTGATGGATTCCACTCCAAACTTTCGAAAGGCAAAATGGCCATTCACACTGTCAGGATGTCTCAGACCCACTACAATACGCTGAGGAATTCTTCCTTGCCATAAGTTACCTTCGTTAAAATCTCTGATGTTAGCAGGTAAGGGAAAATTACGGATTTCTGTACGGGTGGTAGGAATCCTTATATCCAGTCTCCTCACGTGTCGAGTCTGAGAAATGATTTTGTACAGGAGAGGTTGAAGTCTCACAGTGACCATATGAAATTCAAATTTAAAGTCCGCCTTGTCAGGATCTTTCGTACCATCGGCATCAACGCCATTGAGGTAATAAGTAGCTCCCTGCATCTCAAACATACACTTTTATTCGATGCCTGGAGGTACTAGTCTTTGGGAGTAAAATACTTCATGCATGGGTTTGAAAGTGTAATGTCTCCATTTTCCTTCAGCTATTTTTTCTCTATCCCTCACACTACCTCTCACAAAGGCTTGTTCTGAGGGAGTCAAAGCTACAAAATGGGCATGATCAGGATCAACACCATGAATTAATTTAGTTGTGTATTTGTTAGCTGTCAGCTGGGCAGGGGCATCAACCTGTTTCCAAATCTGGAGGCCACCATCCTTCTGTAGATAGAAGAGTTCCTGCTTCTTTAGCTGTATAATTTAATAAAGTAGTCAAATAAGCTTGGTCGCTGTAAGTGTCTGCCATTTGATTTAAAAGACTTCCATTCCAGCGTGTTGTGAATTTCCTGATCATGGAATGAATACCATTAATGGTAGGGAATAGTCCAGTTTCATCATGCACGTCCAACATTAGAATCATCCCCTTTTTTGATACGCACTTTAGCTTTGAATTAAGAACGATCTAAATCTATGAATTGATCTGAAGCTGAAATCACAAATTCCACAGGGGACAGATTATCTGATACTGGGGTTATTAGCACCACACGTTTTTCTTTAATAGCCAAATTAGTGCCTGGCATATTAAACAATTGTACATCATTGCTTTAAACTCCCTTGGAACCTTTAAAAGGAACCAAATCCATTTTTAATTTCTACGTCTTATTCTCCTTCTTCTACGGTAAGTATGAGATTAACGTTTAAGTTTTCGTCTATTTATACCTCCAGATCTACCTCTCAGAATCATAGAAGCTAACTGCTGAGAAGTCATACCCCATCCTCGCATACCTCGAGGTCCTATATGGACTTTAGCTCAAGTACGTTGAACAAGAGGCTTCATCCAAAGATATCTTTCACACATTTCACGCTCAAGGGTGTTAAGGGGGGGGATGTACACCCAAACAAAAGTATGAAAAATAGGCTTTTTGTGGGGGAGAGTGGCCATATAAAAACTCTTGCTAGCGATTCATGTACACCATCCAATTTTCATAAAAAAAATCCGTCCTTTTGTGTTTGTTTTCTTTACTAAAAGATCTAAAACTAAATGTTTCATTAACTTGACTCGAAACAAATTATCAAATTGCTGAAATTCGTACTAAAAAAGCATTTCTGGGCATTATTTGTTGGGCTACCGAAATCGCTAGCGATTCAAGTACCCTGGGGTACACAAAACGCTAGCGATTCACGTACCCTAGTGGGGTACGCAAAACGCTGGGGTACCTGAATCGCTGTGACACCGCTATACAAGTAGCAACATGGGCTCTAAATTGATCAATTGAGAAATAATTCAAGATGGCGGTGGAAAAGGAAGTTTTTGAGTCGTTTTGCAATTACGTTAGAGTTTTGGAAGTTTTCGAGTCGCTTTGCAATTATGTGAGAGGAGATATGTATTCGGCGGGTCCTGGCGCATTTTCCACGCGCATGCGCGAGATCCGAGATCACGAGATGCGAGTTAGCGCATCATCCCTTCAAAACGACGTCATTCTCTGTTAAGGCTTATTTCTGGCGCGATTTTCCCCGAGCGATTCGAGATCGATGCGAGATCGGGGTTTCCCAGTTACGGCGTATCAAAGTGCCCATCGGAATGAGTATGCACGTTGGAACACAAGGTGCATTGATTGGATCGTAGTTACACGTTAATTTGCAAAAAAAGGTATAAAAAATGTATAAAAAATGGTATAATAATTTGGATTGTTCGGAAGAAAGAAAACACAAGATGAATACTGAATGTTATATATGCTTAGAGCCTGCCGTAGAAGGTGCAACAGTTCTTGAATGCGGACACAAATATCACATCACTTGTCTTCGTATGATTCGCAACCCAACTTGCCCATATTGTCGAGCTCCTTTGAGGTGCGATGGACTCACTTGCCAAGAGATCGGAGAGATAAGGAGAAGATTTAATCGTGATCATCGAGGGTATTATGAAGGTGGGGGAGTAGTACATATAGAACCAGCAGAAGTAGCGCAAATAGTAGAAGTAGAAGAAGTATTAGAAGAAGGTGAACTTGATGATTATAACAACTTCTTACTGAATTTTTTAGGAACACACTTAGTTGTCCATTCACGAATTGAATCAAAGGTTATTTTTGATATGTTGAAAAATGAAGTTGCGTCTAATGGTCTACAAGATGTTGTTGATAAAATGGTGCATTACTTTCAAGAGCAGGGACAACACAGAGTTTTGTTTCATTTACTGAGAGAGATTTTTTACATAGATGCACCCATCACAACACCTGAATTAAGATCATTTATTCGAGAACAAGATCCTGCAGTTATGGACATTGAATTTTATGAAGAGATGTATGGTAGTTATTCTGAATACGCAGAAAATATGACCAGAGATGAAGTTATCAACAAGTTAAGAGATCTAGGATTCGTGCATTGTGATGGATTGGAAGTTGTTTTTAGAACGTACAACTATTTTACTGGTTATTATAACGAGTGAAACTGAACGATGAGACACTTTCATAACTTAAATCGAGTTATGAAACTTTAC
>JAOTRI020095004.1:0-15030 GCA_028564885.2 Zoanthus sanctaehelenae | reverse complement strand
AGTAGCAAAATGTTCTTGTTTTTGTGCTAAATGCTCTTCAAAGTTATAATAATAGTAATGTAGTTGATGTTCTTGGGACGTAAATATGGTAAAACCATGTATATATTAGGCTGCGCTCGGGCTAAAATGAGCCTGAGTCGGGCCCAAAACATATTTACGCCCGCAAACAACTATATTGTTATATTGCATTGTTCTTTTGAATACATGTTCAATATCATATTGTGAACTACTCACAATCTCTCTTTGTATCAGAGCAATAGGGCAACCAAATTACGTTACAATTATTCAAGATGGCGGCGTCCGGGAAATTTGAAAGCCAAAATAAGCGTTTTTGGAATTCATTTTTTTCGAATACAAACGATTTCATTGGAAAAAGATTAAGTAATTCCAATTGAAAACATTATGTTCTGTGGTTTAAAGTTATTTTGTTGTTTTAGTGGAGGTTCCCATTAACTGTTTTTAGACACCCAAGATTCCGGGTTCTAGGATTCCATAAGCAAATGTTTTTCTGATCCCGGATTCCAACAAGCAAATATTGACCTGATTTCGTATTCCACAAGCATCCTTATTCCGGATTCCGTAAGCAAATGTTTCATTGATTCCGAATTCCAAAAGCAAATATTTCCCTAATGTCGTATTTCACAAGCAAATATTTCTCTAATTTCAGAATTCCGGCAGATTACCTCCCATTGGCGGTACCATAACAATTAAATCTATCACTTATCTTTATAGCTGGTGTCTGTTAATTCGTTATTTAATTTCAGCGTCTCTCCTTTTATAACTACACAAAATAGCATGCATTTATTATTATTCTATTGGATTAATGACCAGTCCAAGACAATAAGCACCCTCTTTCATGACGAGCGATAGTAAATGCTGTCCAAACTTGATTCAGTAAGACTCTTAGTACCTCTGAAGGTAGCACACTAGTTGGGTTATAACATATTGATATACTGACAAAGCCGAGATTGATGTGTTACAACCTGTTCATAAATAGCAGTCTGTGTTAAATGCCGTGTCTGTCAATAATTTAATTTGTCTTATTGTACGTGTTTACTTTAGTCTTCTGAATTTGACCCTATGTTTCTCTTATTCATAGTTACTCTCTAACTCGTTCCCAGATCTAACGTTCCTAGGAAAATCTCGGCATGTATGTTCTCGTGAAGTTGTATAATACAAGATCAGTAGGTTTTGTTTTTTGAAGACACTTTACCTCTTTTTGTTTGATGTTTTGGCCTTTCTTTCCTTGTCTCCATCTTTCGTGTCTCCTTCCTCTCCAATGGACTCAAACGTGTTTTGTCGTCTTAAACTATGGGAAGAAGAAGAGATCCTGGGCTTTCCAGCGAAGTAATTCGCCATGTTTGATCCTTGACGGTCAATTTTCTTGTGCTTTCGCTGTAAACAGGGTTAAAGGTTTACCATACATCATAAAATAGAGAAGACCTTACGCGCGCTCTGATTGGTCGAAAACCCAAGTTTTAACATACGGTATATAAACGGCTTTATGCGCAACAGAGCGCAAAGAGGATAGTTGAGGTGGTGATATAGTATAGAAAAATCGTGTTTTCATTTTCACTACTCGCGGCGTGTAGAATCGCAAATGAAGAAAGCCAAAGCTGTGCGTTGTATAGTTAACAATTAAAGGAGCCAAAGCCGTGTTTTACTATAGAAAGAAAAAACGAACCCGCGCGTTCGGTTTAGTTATAGAACGTAAAATTCACAAGTGGTTCTATAACTGAACAGAGCAAGCAGGGCGAGTTTTTTTATTTCCCTTATTAAACAAGCTACCGCCATAGACGAGTCCAACCTCTGGTAAGACCACACTGATGAACTCAATAAAATTACACAGTGGTTTTATTGAGAATTAAAACAACGTTGTACAGCCAATCAGAGAGTGCGTTATATCAGCTATATTTTATAAACTGTGATAAACCACGACCGGCATTTGAGAACACGGGGAAAATATAGAAAACACGAGCCGCAGACAACTATTTTCTACATTTCCCGGGTGTTTTCAGATGTCTGGAGAGTTTTATCACAGTGTAATACACGGCTTAGGCTTCTTTATTTGCTCTATGATATAGATTTTAAACGGTCAACGATAACGTGGAGGTCGTCACCCACTGAATAGTTCAACAAAACGCGTCTTCTCTACCGTTTTCGCTTCTTCTTGAATATTTCACAAAATACTTTTGTCTTCAAACTTTCTGCCGCTTTGCAGTGAACGCCATCATAGGTGTCTCCATAAAAAAGGTTTTACGCTATCTCTAATAAAAATATTGCCAGAGGAATGCCGGAGGCGAAAAACAATAAAAACAAACTTTATCAAGACTTTGATAAACCTGGGTTTTTCATCAATTAGAGCGTCCGCAGAGTACTATCTATATTAGAAACTGTGATAAAGCACTTGTTTCTTCATTTCTAATGTGATGTGAAATGCCCCTCGGGTTTTTCACAGTCTAATACGTAAAATTTAGGCTTCTTTATTTGATAAATAATGATAATTATAATCAGGATAATAACAGTAGTAACAACAACAACAATAATAATAATAATAATAATAACAATAATAATAATAATAATAATAATAATAATAATGATGATGAGAAGAAACGAATATTCAGCATAGTAACAACAAAATAAATTACAAGCATTGAAGAAGATAATCCATCGGTTGTTTTGGCAATTATAACAATTTGTTTTAATTCATCATTACGTGGTTTTACCATATTAAACAGACGCACATAAAAAGGTTTCATTTTCAGTTATTGACCTTCTTCGAATGTTTAAATAAAATTCATATATTTAATTTAGAGCTATATTTTATAGTTAATTCCTTAAACAGTTTAAATTTATCAGATACCTTTTAGGAAGAATTTAAAAGAAAGGAAGCCATTGCTGTGCAATTTATGTTGCTTTATTCCTGCCTGTTAATATTAATAATTATCAGACAACATTAACTTACATTAGATTATATCAGACGATGACTGCCAATTAATCTTACCTCGGCCTCAGCCAGCTCATCATTAAGGCTAAATCCTCGCCTCGTTCGTCTCTGTTTAGTGGATACAATTAGACTGTTTAACTTTACTTTACAATTTAAAATCCAAATTGGTTGAATGGGTTTTACTGATGTTTAACAAATCTTGAGTCTTCAAAATGGCATTAAAGCTTAAGAGCGCTGGACGAAGATTTTCAAGCTTGGTCTTAAGATTTTAGATACAAGTTACGTTATCGTTAAATGCGTATTTTAGCTGTGCCATACTCAACTTGGTAAATTTTGTCAAAGAATTATAAATAAAGACAATATAATAACAATCTTTTATTATTTATAAATCGAAGCTAAGACGTAATCAATCTAAACTTTATAGATTTAGTAAACGGACTTTGATGAATGTCTCCATAGAGTAAAACATTCATTTCAAGTTGAAATAATTTCTTTTTAGTTTATATCTTTTATTATTTTTCAAACGTTGTAATTATTGAGTTTTTGATGTAGACATTTATATACACCATTATAATCACCATTCCCATCATCGTGATCATCACCACCGTCATCATCACATACTGACCACAAACATCAAATCCATTATCCCCAATATAATCATTATCACCACCATCACTATCAGCATCACCATTATCATCACTAACATCATCACCACCAACATCATCACCATCATTACCACAATCATCAAATCCATTATCCCCAATATCATTATCATCACCACCATCACCATCATCATCACCAACATCATCACCACCATCACTACAAACATCAAACCCATTATCCCAATATCATCATCATCACCACCATCATTACCATTATCATCACCACCGTCATCATCATCATCATCATCATCATCATCATCACCACAAACATCAAATCCATTATCCCCAATATCATCATCATCACCACAAACATCAAACCCATTATCCCAATATCATCATCATCACCACCACCATTACCATTATCATCACCACCGTCATCATCATCATCATCATCCACCACAAACATCAAATCCATTATCCCCAATATCATCATCTTCACCACAAACATCAAACCCATTATCCCAATATCATCATCATCACCACCACCATTACCATTATCATCACCACAGCCATCACCATCATTATCACCACAAACATCAAATTCATTATCCCCAATATCATCATCATCACCACTAACACAATAATCATAAAAAATATCATCCACGTCGTCGTTATAACCAGCACCAGGATTACCATCACTACTTTTTAACTCCAACATCATCATCTTCTTCATTTCGCATTTACATTCATCTTGATAAAAAGCCGAGGGTTAGAATGCGACCTCAGTGCAGTGTACAACTTGTAGTGCCAACGAAGATAACCCATAGATTCATTAAAATCTTCTACAACAATGCGTTTAACATTTTATACTGATTAGACTTGTAGAACATTATTTTATTTTTATTCTCGATATGTTTCCTGTTCCGTACTAAAAAGTAATCAGGCCACACGTAAAGTACAAAACTAAAAACTGCACATGAGCCCTATAAAATTGCAGTAGGGTTAACTGATAAAAAGGAGGCGTTTGCGTTAGTTTGCACCATCGTTAAAACAATTTAGTTGTGTTAATTTTTTTATTGTCAATTTTCAAATATTGGTTTTAAGTTAAACATTGTTATCTTGTCATTATGTGACGCTCGGTTTCAAACGTTAGCAACAAAACAATATTACTATTAATTATGAAAAATTATAACCGATTTCCCTTTAAATTCAAACCTTATATATAAAAAAACAAGAAATTTAAGCATTAATAAAAGTAAAAGTGTTAAAAAATTAAAAAAGGAAAGCAAACCAATATAAATACGTACTGTCATTAGCATCTGAACGTCCAATCAACGAGTCCAAGCCATATAAGGGCATCACAGCAACACGTCACGAGGTAACAAAAATGGTTAGTACATCAGCGTGTTAGTTTGAGATTAAACATCAACAATTCAGAACCAAGCCATGAAACAAAAACAAAATTAAAACAATTGATACTATGCAGAGTTACCTAAAAATAAAATAATTCGGCAAACAAAGCAAAACAGTGCTAAACAAAAATAGTTAAGAGAGCAAGCAAACAGAAATACGGTAGAGACGAAAGTAGGAAGGTAAAAAATAAATAAACATCGGCGCTGGCAAACAGACAACAGCTTAAATGTTGTCACTTGGGACTGCAAATACAATTACGAGCCATGAAATAAAGACAAAATTCAACGTTAACTGTTGCAAGCTTAACACAACCAGTGATTGAGTCTGGAACTTGACGATGAAAAACCAAGAGTTTATTAACTGTACTAAGCACAATGGTCTTGACAAGATGAAATGATAAAGATTTCATTCAAATAATTGAAGATAACATTTACGTTGTAACAAATAAACTGAAATCCTTTTTAAACTTTTTCAGGCAAAAGTTATAAAGTTAGCTAAATCCTTTGTGAGCTAAGTGGCCCATTGCGCCGGCGCATGTCTGTAGTGTTAAGCAAATACAAGAGAGTTTTAATTCTCTGGACGGACAGTATTTTATCACAAGTTAGCTCCCACTGGTACTTACTTGCCGACCCTGGAGGCAAGGAAAGCTCAAATATCTAAGTCTGAACAAGATCGGGATCAAACTGGGAACCCTGTGGTCAGGAATCAGGGAGATTTGTACAACTGCACCAAGCATAGCATCCTCCCAGACGGTTTTGTGTCAGTCCTTCCCAGTTCCTCCTCCCCTTCCTTCCCTCCATCGTTTGTGGAGTGGGAACTGGAAGGACTGATACAAAAACGTTTGAGAGGAGGCTAGGTCAAGCACGACCGCACTTTTATAAAGCACTCGCTGTTTAACCAGTTTCCTTTGTTTATCTTTAAGCAGTTTAAAAAAAATCCCTGTTTATCATCACAAGTTGCTCAAAATTCAGTGAGGGAGGGCGCTTATTTTAGGGTTAATGTTTTTGCGGACTACCGAGTTAGTTCCTGAAAGATCCAGAGACACTGATACGTCATAAATTTTCACTTCCGTATATGTTGCAGCAAAGCTCGCATTGCAATTGGTTTAAAAACAATGGTCTTTAATTTCAATTGTTTTCGAGCCAATTGCAAAGCGAGCTTTTCTGCAACCTATACGAAGTGAAAATGTATGATGTGTCAGAGTCCGCTTACCACTTAACAAGAGATAAGAGCTGACAACGTGATGGGCCACTTGTGTTATAGAATGTTCAAAATATCAAGCCTTTTTGAAGCAGGGATGAAACCAAATTTAGTTAAAGTTTAACTTTAGGTTTAAGAAGGAATTTGGATTTTGTTTCCTAGATATCGGATTTGATTCCAAAATCTGAAATTAATGCTGCAAGGCAACTATGATAAGGCAATTTCGTTTTCTTACCGCTTGATGCGCTGCTTCAATCGTATCCTTGTCATCACGGAGTTTTTGATTCATATCCCTGGTAAAACCACAATTAAGAAAGTCAAATTGTTTACCAATAAAGGCAACACGGCCAGAAGTAAAATCTGAATTAAAGTAAAAATAAAATGAAAACAAAATTGCACAAATCAAAATTCTAACGCAATTTAATATTACTTCTTAACGCATTTGTTCAGCAAAAAGATTTATCTGTAATTCAAAAGTTGGTAAAATCTTCAAGTAAATCTGCAAATTTCCTCTTGTTGATTGTTCCCTTCAAAGCCTTTATTAGTTCGTTAAACATAATTTCATCATAAATGGAAAGTTTTATCGTTGTTTCCACAGAAACAGTATTAGAAATACATAAGTTTGACATAAGAAAGAGTAGAATTTTCAAACTGATGTGTGTGCATCCCTCTCCCCGTCCCTCTGGGGGTACTTTATTACTTTTTGGGTGCAGGGTGAGCCGCCCTAATCTCAAAACCCTGACCCAATCCCAGACCTATGAATGTTTAAAATTCATATCCTACCACACAATTTTAAGTCCAAAATCACACCCTACCCCTAAGTGAACATGTGTGTTCAAAGCTGCCTAACCTTATCATTTCCATTAGCGTGTTTAGAGGACTGTTACGGTTTGTTAATGCATGAATAGTTGCTGTCATAACTCTCAACACCAGAAACTGTAACCTACCTCAAGCAACTACATCCCAAACCTATCCCAAATTAGATACCCTATCGCAGACCTCAGGCAACTATATTCCAAACCCATCCCAAATTAGAAACCCTATCGCAGACCTCAGGCAACTATATCTCAAACCCATCCCAAATTAGAAACCCTATCGCAGACCTCAAGCAACTGCATCCCAAACCTCTCCCAAATTAGATACCCTATCGCAGACCTCAAGCAACTATATCTCAAACCCATCCCAAATTAGATACCCTATCGCAGACCTCAAGCAACTATATCTCAAATCCATCCCAAATTAGATACCCTATCGCAGACCTCTGGCGACTACATCCCAAACCCATCCCAAATTAGATACCCTATCGCACACCTCAGGCGAATATCTATCCCAGACTCTAGAGCTCGAAAACTCTACCCTATAGGGTGGTTTGTATCCGTATATCTCATGTGGGCGAGTATTTCTCCCGGGGGAGAGTCTGTAGTCCTTCCCTTCAACAAACCACTCTAATCCAAAACGTCAGTTTCAAAATCCTTCTCATGCGGTGTAGAGCCTGGTTAGCCCAGTTGGTAAGACGCCAGTCTCTTGTGCGGGAGGCTCGGGTTCGATTCCCGGCCGGACCACCACTCGGGGTCTTAAAATAATTGAGCAGAAAGTGCTGCCTTTGCTCTGACATCTGCAAATAATTAGACTTTCGCGTCCTCTCGGATGAGAACGTTAAACCGCAGGCCCAGGAGTAAGATAGTTGTAAGGGACCTCGAGTCCTATTATCTCTACTCCTTGGAGCTTCACTAGGTTCCTAAATGCTGCAAAACAAAACAAAATATTTTGAGACTCACCTCAACATATCCAGCTGCTTCACCAAACTTTCCTGTTCTTTCTTCATCCCTTCTGTGACCCTCAAAGCCGCCCTGAGGTAAAAAGCAAACAATTGAATAGACCAGTTTCGCATTATTAGTTGCCGCTGATTTGAATGACTGCAGATTCCTATTGCACAGTGTTAGCCTCGTTTTGTTGTTAAATATTCAAAAATATTAATGTGAGAGAGCGACAGGTCACACCTTCAACAATACACGCAGGTGTGAGAAGTGTAAGACTATATTGGCATTTAAAAACATTTGACTTCATATTGAGGCTAACACTGTGCAAAAGGAATCTGCAGTCATTTAAATTAGCGGCAACTAGGATTGCGAAACTGGTCTATTGATGAATGGCAGGGTGCATCGATTTTGTTAAAGAAAGATAACATAGCTTCATCCTTTGAACGCTTTGAAGATAGTTTGAGTTTATATATATTACTGAATAGAGTTTTTTAATGTGAAAAGCAAGACGATATCTTTAGAGCGTTTTCACCATGTCGGGGTTCTCTCAATAAAAGAACTTTGGTTATTGGTATTGTTTTGGGAAACCAACATGGTCGCTGTTGTGTCACTTGGGATTGTCTGAAAACGCTCTATACTTTGGCATTATTTTCAATTTTGTACACTGTCTTAGGAACAGCAAAAAAAGTGGTTCATTGCCTTTTCATATATAAACCAATTTATTGCTTGCACGCGGTTTCTCCGTTCGACGACTGCAAAAATAAACTTCCATAAAAAATTTGTTTTAATTAGATAAGTAAATATTTCCCGTAAATTTAATAGGGTAATGTCGAATTTTAAATTATTTCAGAAGTATCTACGGCTATTTTCTAGAAAGGCTAAATAGCTAATTTGAATGAAGACAAAAGAATATTTAAAATGTCGCCATTACAGGCATCAAACGAAGGTTGTATTAAGACTTATATTTCGGTCTATTCCGATCAAGGTTAACTCAGCTTTCCATCTTTTTCCGTTGAGTAAAGTGAGTACAAGTCTCTGCTGGCTCCTGAACCTTTTAATAAGGGCCAATTCAAAGCGATTTTGGAAACACTTTTATGTGCATAACACTACAGAAACAGGAATTAAGCGCGGGTTTCGAGGTAATAAAAAGCCCGTTGAAGAATCAAGCTAGTATAGCTTTCTTAATAAAAAATATATAGCTTGCCGTGCTACTTTTTGGTTTAAAAGAGGCCGTCGACTATTTGCGATCCTGCTGCTTCTATCACAGCATGTTGACTGGCATGCGATATTTGAATAGCGTCACCAACCTCACTCTAAAGGGCTTTCAGTTTGGTTTATTGGTGGGTGGAACGTCATTGGCCTTTCCCGTCTCTCCCTCCCCAAGGCGAAAAAAAAAGCCTTTCGAAAGATATTGTTTTGGCAAGAATAAAGGCGGCATCGTAGTTAAGAAATTAAAGCATCTTTCATATTACCCGTATTACCTCGGAGATAGAATAGAACCAGTAAAGTTTACGCGTGACGTATAGAACAAAGAAAACAATGAAGTTAAAACAAAAGATAAAACGAACATAACAGTGACAGAACAAAGAAATGTTTTCACAGGTTCTTACACCGAGGAAGAGCCGTAATAAACACATTTTAGGTAAAATAATTTTAAACCGAATATAGCGCCGATAACTATTTAGCTAAATTAACAACAATAATGCAACGATTGATACCGGCAACGAAGACAGCAGACACTGGAGTTAACAGTATCACATGATACAGAATTTACTGAGGCATTAATTACGTGACCCTCTGGAACTTCAACGAAATCTTTGCTTTTAAGACATGAACAAAGCGATTCGCTCTTTAGGTCGTCAGAGTTACAACCAAAGTTCTCTGAAAAAAAAAGTTGCTCTTCAAGCCTTGTTGGAATCCTTCTTTGACAAATTTTGCATATAGTGTTAACGTCAAGGCCTTGGGTAAGCAGCGAGTCTTTCTTGCTTCCATAGAATGTGTTGGTAGCCTTATCAATAGTTGGTCTTGTTGTCTCTGTCTGGCACTCTTGGCACTTTGAAGATTTATAAGAAACTTCCAGCCTTGGCACAGCTCTATGTTGACTGGTCAATGGACTGGTCTTTAGTGCAAAAACATGGTTTGGTTTGAGACCCAATACCTGGGTAATGGCAGATTGCTGCTTCTTCAAGTGCGCTCTTGTAACATTTTCTATAACAAGTTCTGTTGAAAACCTTTTATTTGCATTCTTTTTATTTAGTTGAACTTCTGTTGTCATCGCTTCTTCAACAGTATGCTGCAGCTCATTTTCATTTTTGACTTCATCGACGTAAACATGTTTGTTCCTTTCAAAATGTAGCGTAACGAATTTTAGTTCATCTTTGTGGCTCTTTATTTCCTCACAGCTGATAATGGTTCCTAATTCATCATTCACTGTAATTGCGTAACCGAAATCTAACGCTTTTTCATCGGTTCCACTGTCATTAACATCAATAACTTGCAATTCATGAGGATTAGCATCAAGTGTAACAACGGAAAAACTTTTTTCATAGATCTTTGCTCCGTCCTTGCTGAATAGAGCTTGTTGGTCATCAATCTTCGTACCGGCTTTAACAAAATCCAACAAAGTTTCACTGATCTCAACTTTATCAGTGTCAATAAAAAATTGTTGTTCAACAGTATTGGCATCGCATGTAACGACGCCAAACAAGTCATCGTGGCCTCTTATTTCTTTACAACTGACGATTGCCCGTGGTTCATTAGTCATTTTAATTGCGTTAATGAACTCTAACTCAGTTCCGTCGATCTTAACTTCATTAGTTTTAACAATTTGTGATTCATTAGCATTAGCGTCAAGCGTAACAGCGCACAAATTTGTTTCATAGATCTTAGCTCCGTTCTTATTGAAAATGACATGTTGGTCACCAATTTTTGTATCTGTTTCAACTAAATCATTATTTTCCATGCCAAATATTTTTTCATGTTCGCAATTTAAATCTTTATCCTTTGTTTTTAAATAAATGTCAATCACATGAAATATATTCGCTTTAACCATAGAGGTCCTAGCCAAAAATTCAGTACTAATTGTTTCAGGGATTTGGGCTTCCTTTGTTCTCTCAAAAAAATTATGTAATTCACGAAAAACTGATAAAATCTTCCCAATTTCCTCTTTGTAGCTAGCGTTTTGCAGCTTACTCTCTGGCAACGAAGCACAACGATCTATTAGATAACTCGATGCAGTTTCTACATTGGGTTGTTTCATGCTAACTTTGCATTTTTGCTCTAATTCTTTTAATGGAAACAAAATTTGGGTAATATCAGCACTCGCATGAAGTTCAAAATCTTCTTGCTCTGTCAATAGATTGAGATTATCATCAATAGAGTCTGTAGTGTAGACGCGCTATAATCACCAAATGTTTCTGATTCAGTGTAACTATTGTTATTATCAGTAATCCTCCTATCAAATCTATGTTTTAGGCCCTGCAAGACAGTTAAAATGTTATCAACATTTTCAATCGCAGAATTCATGTCTTCGAGAGTTTTCTTTTGGACAACATCTGGCAACCCGCTTTTATTGCCATTGACTTTTAACTTCTCTTGCAGTGCGTGGAAAACAGTTAATATTTCATTGGTAATTTCTTCATTATCAACTTCAAGCCGAGAATTTTCAATCGAAATTCCGTTTGAATGTTCAGTTTCTTTTTTTATGTTCTTTACTCTTTCGTCCAATTGTTGTAGAACAGACAAAACGCCGTCAAGGTTTTCAAGTGCTTTTCCAGTCTTTCCAAATTCACCCGAGAGTGGTTCCCGCGGGGCATCTTTGCGACACGAGCCTCTTAAGGCTTCAAACACCGACAACAACTCATCAACCGGATTTTCACTGTTATCGAAAGACTCTACTGGCGTTTCCCTTGAACTTAACATTTCAGAAATATAAGTATTTATAGGAGATGACCGATCATTTAATGCGAAAAAGTCTCCTTCTTCTTCAAAATCCTGAAGTTCAAATACAACATCCGAACTACACTCCGGCGATCTACTGGGTTCTGAGAAATCTTCTTCCGAAAATACACTTTCATGCCGCTCAGTTGTCTCCGATTCATTCGTTGTGGCGAGTAAAGGCCAGTTCCATTGACTTTCAAGCGACTCAGCCGAGGGTGTTAAGTTTGATGCCATTGATATTCCAGAATCTCTCGTAATTTTTGAAACTTTTCGCTGTTACCCAATTCTTTGCAGCTCCAAATTTCCCTTGCACTTTCATTCAAAGCCGTCGAGGGTGAAGGAGCATCCGTTGAACAAGGTTTAGAACAATAACTTGATCCAACATCACAACTTGCAAATGCATGGTCATGTATTGATCCGGTTTGTTTATAAACTAGCTTAGAAACCCCATGTTTAGGTGAGCCCGTCCCTTCGTGGGCCCGACATTTAACGTTAAGCAATGGAAGCTCGACTTCTTCTAGATTTTGCCCCAAATTACAAAATGTTTGTTTATTGCAAGCAGAATTATCCTCACTTAAAGTTGAAAAAATCCTTTTCTTCACACTATCTGACTCTAGCTCTAAATCAATCCAATTCTCCACGTATACAACACTTACAAACCTCCTATAAATTGGGTCAATTCTTACAACGTATTGCGTCATTGTAGAAATTCCGAAACAGTTAGCCTACAACCGAGCAATAACATTGGAAAGCATAACTTCACCTCACTGTACGGTTGAAATTCAATCCGAAGGCACAACATTGTTATTTGCATTCTGCTTGCGAAATTCCAGATATGTTTTCAAAGGAGTCTCTAATTGACAGCTCCTATCAACAGAATGTGCTAATTTCTCACGCTATTTGACTATCATCAAATTAACAATTAAAAATATGCACGAAGCCAGGGCATTTTAAAACCACGATAACTTGACAGAAATACAGATTTCGTTACTAGACGTTAGTCTGAATCAAAAGCTTCTGAACAAGAAATTTTCAAAATAGATAGCACAATCTAATCTAAAAATAAATTATGTAAAATCGATTCAGTTTTGGAAATGACTAAAACAATTCGGAAAAAGCAGATCACAACTTTTTTTTTTATTTTTAAAAATATTGCAAAAAGTGGAGTTTTGCTTTTTTGTAGGTACAATTTCTTTTAACAAGAACAAACTTCATGAAAACAGCTAGCGAGGCTCGACCCGCTTGAAAAACAAGAACAAATTATAAAAGAACAGTTTTTAAAAAAACAAACATAATTAAGGAAAAAACTTGCATATCAAATAAACAATGGCGAAACGCAGCAAACAATATCGCATTTACTTATTTTAATACTAATAATACTCCAGCTATAACAAATACTGTACTGTAAAATATACATGTATATTGACTACATATTCGGTGGCGTATATGGCAATTGGCATATAATCTCAAGAACAAAACCAGGGAACTTCTTGAACTTCAAAGTACTGAAAAGAATAAACATTGTGCCTCAGGAAAATTTACAGGTTCTTATTTTTAAAAGCATAAAGTGTAATCATGTTTTAGCAGTCAAAAGCCATCGATCACGAAAGATGAAGTCAAGAAAATACCATTATAGTATGAATGTTTCACATAACGCAACGGCTGTGATCTGAAAAACAATTCATTTCATTTCGAAAACAAAGAAAACCGCTAATCTCTTTTGAATAAGTTTAATCTTCTTTCAAAAATATACCTCATACGTGTGTTTCAAACATATATGCTCATTAAAGTGTCTACAAACGTCTATATTTTTCATTTTTCTGTAAAATTGTACATATATTTTAAAATAACATTCCCAAAGAAATTTTTTGATTTGAACGAAACGCGAAATTCTCTCAAAACAAAATTAGAAAAGAAAAAATTAAAACAAAGGACACACAATTGTTAACGGCAATACAAACTGACAAGCGTGGATAATAGTTTAATACAAGACAAACTGACCAAAGCTGTGTTCTTCAATGGCTGGTTCACACTGAACACTGGGTTAAGCCAAAAAGTTAAGCTGTAATTCATTCTGATAATTTTCTGTTCTTGTAAAAAAAAATTTTAAAAAGGAAAAACCTCGATAGCCCTTTGCCTCTTCTCTATGATGATGGAAACAATAACATGAAATAACCAAATTGTAGCTTGGGGGGGAGGGGTGGGGGATAGGGAAAAGTTTGAATAGCTGGGCCCAAATTTTATTTCAAAAACATTCCATGCTGACGATTAGGAGGTGGCATTCAATGCAATAATTAACAATTATTGGATGAGGTTGAGCATGATAGCAATAATTATCAAGGCCAAAGTTTGAGTTATCACAAACTGAGGCATTGATAATTTTCGCTATCATGAGAAAACCGAATCCAATAATTGTTTTATTATGCATATTCAACACATCAAACACCAAACCTCCATCAAATCCTTCGTCATCTTCCCGGCGGTTTTTTGTTAATTCATCCTTTGCTTTGTACACGTAGCGTGCTCCAGTGCTGTCTGTGTTGAATGAAGAATCAGTCTTCTTGAGTTGACGGAGATTATGCCTTCCTCGGCGACAAAAGTACAGCATTACTTCAAAATCATTTGAACATACCAAAAGCAGTGCTTTCGTACAATTTTTTAAGGTCTTCTTCGCATATCGGTGGCTTGTGTTCAACTTTTGCCAGACCTTGTCGCTTCAGATCCACACACTTCGCGCCAAACACTTTGTTTGCATCGGTTAAATCTGAATCACTGATGATGTCATACCACGAGTGGCTTTAAAATGCCGATTTAATCCAAATCTGAGGCTGTTCTATGTGCTCTTTGAATAAGAAGTGCCATCCGCTTTTCGAGCTTCTGCATAAAACAGTTTAAGCACCTTCGCAAGCGTATCTTTCGTGTTAGTTGACGTCACTTCTGCATGCATAAAAGTATTGTCTGTAGGTATGACGTCACTTTTACATATGAAAAAATCTATTGTCTGCAGGTATGACGTAGGAGAGACAGAGCAACCAAGAATTAGCTACGCGCTTATAGCCAATCAAAATCGAGCTTTTGACACCAGTGTATAATAATAGCAAAATATCTACGTTACAACGTATAGCAGATATTTGTATTCTGTTTGTTATGCTCGATAGGTTTTGTATGG
>JAOTRI020094993.1:0-15032 GCA_028564885.2 Zoanthus sanctaehelenae | reverse complement strand
CATTTGAGGCTGAAATCCCCAAAATATTTAAGAACGTTCAGCCTCGGCCCAAAAATAAGACGTTCTTATAAAAAAAAGAGTGTAATTAAGTCATTTCCACTGCATGGTGTCTGTATCAGAAATCTTCTATTCACCAAAACCGGATGTTTCAGATCAGATCAAGAAGGGTATCAAAAAATTTCAATATGAGTGTTTTGATACTCTTAACAATTGAATTTTCTTGTTTAGTGATACAAACAGCAAAACTAACAGATACTTTTAAAACAACGAATCAAAATTTTTATTAATAACTTGAAGTCTGAGCCCCCAACACAAGCTGCAAACCAGAAGACCAAGCAAAAGAATCAACAATGTGCGAATAAAAGAGCCTGAGTTAATTTTCAGATCGATAGTTCTTAAATTTTGTTTGATTTTGAGCCTAACAGTTCTTACAAAGCAAATTCTTATAAAAGTAATGTTTGCATTATGGTAAGCTTGCATACTATCAAACAAGTTAGATTTGATAAATTTCGAGACATTGTTGACAACTCTCTTGCAAATGTGGAGAGGGTGTATGGGTAAATCAGTAGTACATGTATACCAAGACGTTTAGCATCAAGATATATACACAAAGTTTCATCCATGATCCAGCTGATTTTATAGAATTATTATCAGAACAGACTTTGATCACAAACGCAATTTTTTACTCGGGCTGCCTGTGGTAGACCGGGTTTAGGTTTACCTTTTCGTCTATCTATCTCTCTCTCTCCATCGTGTCGCGTTTAGGAAAATTACCCAGAAGTCATTGTGTTTAGCTTTACTAAAAAGATTTTGATCAACACTCCAAAAGGCTTTCGAACTAAGCTTTGCTGAGACTAAGAAGACTTTCAAACAGTTTTTTCAAGTTTTCTAAAAGATTTCTTCCAATAAACTTTCGCTCCGACGGTCAAAGTATACACAAATTAATAATGGACATGGCGATTGTTTGAGTCAACTCGCTTCATATCTAGTCGTGTCAATTAAATACGGGACGTGTTTCTAGAGCTATTTTGCGACTTCAAAATGGAATTATATTTCCTTGCAATTACCGCAAGTGTTGTACAAAGGCTGGAAAGATTGTTGTGCTTTGGTTTACGGCGAACACAATTGCAAGTTCACAAGTTTACGGCGAGCTGTTTGTGTCACACGTGTTTGTTGTCTGAGAGCTGCCAAATGTTGCATAATAGTCTTTGTCGCAAGGTCAAATTTGGATTGCTCTAAACATTATTCTTTCTGCTAATATCTGTAATTTTTTATTCGGCTTGTAAATGGCTAGATCTATAAAACTTTGCAATATCTCTATAAACTGCATGTTTTACACATTTTAAAAATTAGATTTTGTTATATATTTTTATTTTTTTAGCATTTTGCTTTTTTACAACCCAAATTTTTGTAAGAAATACTTTTTATAGTTTAACTCGAGCATAAAGTTGAAAGAACTAAACAAAATAAATAAGGTTTAAATTTTTTCTTATGCAAATTTAAGCGATGTGTGAACTTCCATGAAATACTTTCATTTTCAACCATAAAAAAGTCTCAAGCGTTCCGTTTGCAAAGTGACAGTTCTCACAGTTTTTACAAAACTGGCGAGGATTAATTTTATGGTAGGAAAATGGTTCTTGATTTTTTTTTTGACTTCTTATTGACAATAACTATAAAATAAGAGATTTTCAATTCTTTACTTTGTGTTTAGACATTCTGAGATTGTTAGCAGAGCGTCTAACGGCCATTTTTAGGCCGAATCATTTATTTTGTGATACAAGCATAAAACTTGGCATAAATAAACTTTAGACCCATCATTATGAATCCAAAGATTAGGTAAACGCGTGTGTACGCAAGTAGTATAGTATAGCAGTGTTGCCAAAGTTCAGACTAAATTAAGAGCTACATGAAGTATCAACGTAGTATGGGTAATATGATTCCAATATGGCGGTTTTTTCGAGTCGCGCGTTCCTGCGAAACAATTCTTGCATGGATTTGGTGATACAACCACAAAAATACAAGAGTTTTATAAAATGTATTCACTGCATTAAAAATTCTTCAGCTGCTTCGTTCGGTAAGTATAAAGGTTTGTTGGTAATGTTTGAATATTTATGATATTCCATATTCCAGTATTGTAGATAATTCTACTTCCAAAAAAATGTTTAACGCTTTCTTTTGGTCTGTGTCTTAAGCTCTTTGGTTATTCTTGTTTCACGGATGTTCAAACTGGTGAAATAGACGAAATAAGCATATGCATAATTGCAAAAGTAAAGGAAAATGTTACTTTATCTTGTGCTTGTTGGCATTTACACAGATTTTTGAATAAATCAAAAGAAAGATAAGGTGACGCGATCACATCTGATTGATGTGCCAATGCGTTAGGGATGATGTTAACAAAATTTGATACTGCTGTGTTTTAACTTAAAGTAGATATAAGCATTTTTATGTCACGTGACTAATGATGTCATTATGTGCTGATAAATGTGTGTCAGTAAGAGGTGTGTGTGAAGGAAGACATTGACAAAGTTTGATACTTGTATGTTTTGAATTGAAGAAGATATAAGCATTTAATTAATCTCACATGGCTAATGATGTCATTACCTTCTCATTGGCATTTGTAAATAAGAGGTGTGCCAAGGAAGATATCAATTGACAAAGCTTGGTTTTTCTATGATTATTCAAATGTTTTGGGCAATTTCCTGTACTCACAATCAGTAACGTTACATGATTTGATTGACAAGGTTGTTAATGTGCTTGTTTATGTCTTCTATTCACGAGTAATGTGTTTGTTTGTGTTGGTCTTTTGGTTGCTTTAGTATTTGATTGTTTTTAGAACGTAAAGAAATAGATAAGGTATGTCATGGGGTACCCCATGACCTACCCCATAGAGTATCCCATAGTCTACCAAATAGGGTACCTACATTTTGTCTTGACCCCATCAGAGATGTTACAAGAGTGTGGTACATTTTTTCTCAGATATGCAATGCAAAAGTTTTCACACCACTGACACAAAAGCTTGTGACAAAACAGAGTTATTAAACAGCATCCAGAGTAGAAATATTAAGAAAGAAAAGCATGCACAGAAAAATAGAAAAAAGAAAATTTCAGGAAATGAAGAGCTAAACAGAAGTCATATTGAATCTTCCAAACACTCAAAATCTAAACTGTCGCCCATAAGAACTTCAAGCAAGCTGGATGCTGGAGTGGCAAAGCCTGAAACACTTACTTCATCTGATTTTGGAGAACAGACCGACATAACCAAAGGAATCATGTCAGAGGAGGAAGAGCTACTTACACTTGAGAGTCTTGATAGCGAGAACCATTTATGTGATGATCAAAATATGATAATAGGTAAATGTACAGAAACTCATGAATCACATTTTAATGATGGCAAGGAGCTACTTGAAAAAATTGAAAATGTTTTCAGAAATGACAATTCTTCAGAAATTAGCAGTAGAGTTATAGATGATGCCTTCAGTATGGACGTTCAGTTGGATTCCAAGATCGATGACACTTCATCTTGGTGGAGAAGGGAGGACACAATTGGTGGAAGGCTATTTGAAGCCAGAACAATGGCTGAAATTGATGGATTTTTAAGCGTTGGACAGGTACTATAAATAATATTCTGGAAGATTTTGTCTTCCTCTAGAAATTAATGAATCAGTTAAATTATGCTGATTTTAAAGATCTGTTAAACTTTGTAAATTACTTTACAGTCAATGAAAATTCTTGTCAAACCAGCCACTAAATACAGTTACATGGTCAATACTAAAGGCTGTTAATTAGGGATCTCTCTGTGACAGTTGTACAGTACTACAGGTACAGTATATGCTGTAACTGGTTCAACATATTTTGATCCAGTTCAATATTTCTTGCACTGGTACAAGTTGTCTTGAATTGGTACAAATCAATATACTAATTTTAAAATGTATTATTCAAGAATGGGCTGATTGGGATTAGGTTTAGGGATATACATGTTAGATTAGGGGAAAGGTTATGGTAATAATGAAATGAAAACTTTTCAATTTATGTCAAATTGAATTTAAGAGAACCTGGGTCCTAGTTATGTGAAGCAACCTGGACCATAACTGAATGAGAGAGTACACAAGTCATATGTTTTAAAGCTATAGTATTTATATATATAATGAAATCGATATGGATCAGATTGATCAACACCCCTGTAATTACCAGAAAAGTCTTGGAATATTGCATTCAGCAAATTGAAAGAACCCTGAAACTAATTGAAAGAGATGAAATATGACTGGAAAAGTGACAACAAAGTCCCATAGGACAGCTTTTTGTAGCATTTGTAATGTAAACATTGTTGAATATCTTGTGTGAAATTTTTGTTTCAAGCTATGAGTTTACTTTTGATTACCCAGTGTTCTAGCTAGGCCAAAACTGTGCCCTGTTATTTTTCTGTGTGCCCTGTCGTTTTCCTCCAGCACCCTGTCATTTTTTGTGATTCTGTACATTGTCTTAACATGTATAACATGCATATTGCTGATATATTAATTAGGGCACCCTGAAATTCTTTGCAGCTGGCCAGGACACTGTTACCTTTTTAACTTTATAGCATAACTAACTTGACCCGCAACATTCTAAATACTTATAGTATCTAGTGTATAATTATAGAATTTTTCATTAATAAGAAACAATTAAGTTCTGACTCAACAATAAAATGAATCCCACAGGTTGGCGAGGCCCAGAAGCTGTTAAATAGGTGCCTTCGAATTGGAAGAAAAGTAGATGTTAAATATTTTAATAAAATGATGCACGGCTGGGCTGAGTTACAAAACCTAGCAACAGTTAAAATACTTTACCACATACTACAGAAGGATGGCATTGAACCAGATATGGGAACTTATGCTGCCCTGATACATGCATATGGCAAGTTTTATGACAAACAGGGAATAAAGAAAATCTTACAAGATATGAAAAATAAGGTAATTTTCTTTTTTTTATTAAATAAATTATATTCTTGACAATTTAACGTACTAGGGTGGTGGGGGAACAGGACAAAGTTTCTACTCACCATCACTTTTGAGGGGGATTGAACATTAAGTTTAGGATTTATGAGCCAGGGTAATTGTTTTAGTATTACTCAGCTAAACAATGAAAGAACTAGTTGGGGAAAATGTGTTCCCTTGAGAAGTTAATGAGAATCTTTTCATCATGTACAGTAGGTGCATGATTATCTTACCCAAAAGCTTAATAGCTTCATTTTGTTTTTATACTACTACTCGGAGTAAAATTATCGTCGGAAATGTCATTAAGGATTCTCTCTTTTTTATACGTTTTATGATATACATATTGATCACTAAATTGTTTCTTTTATTTTCAAGTTGAATTGAATACAAACGTCCTATCAGTCAGTGCATCAGTAACCCAACATGCATGTTTAGAAACCCAAATTTTGTTCTTGGTTTTGTTTCTGTTCATTAAAAATCACTGAACATAAATAAGGGGGCCCCAATAAGAGGTAAAGTTAACAATTATATGTGGCACCATGGGGAAGAAGTATATGCAGTGGTGGTTGTGGCAACTCCTGTAGCGGCATCTGCAGTGGCGACAGTGGCGCTTTCTTAAAGTCTTCTTTTAATCAGCTACAAATTTCCATTTTACATTTTCTTATAGAACATTGAATCGTATTGACATTTAACACGTTGTTTTCAGGGTTTGAATGCAAAATATTTGTTCCATATATGTACACTTACTGAGCAACAGGCTTCAGCTATACTCAATGCTTTACATATGGTTGAACCCAACTTTGAAGCAGAAACTCCGCCTCTGGGAACTCAAATAAATTACCCACCTTTAGTAAGAACCTTATACAGTAAACACAGAGGAGAACCTTGTCAGCTAATGGGAGTCACTTCTAAATTTCCTGAAATGTTTTCAGACAAAGATATTGCAGCATTGTTTGAAAAGCAGATGCAGCGAGAGATTGACGGAGTGACACAAATTAAGTCAATTGAAGAAGAGAAAATGAGAAAGCTTAATAGGACTGTAAAAAACACGCTCATAGACTGGAGAGAGCGGTGGAAAAAAAACCTAGCAGATAGTCTGGCTCATGAACTTGATGAAATCCGTTCGAGAAAGAGAGGTCAGGTGATATATATTTTCCAGAGAACAATTAGTTTATGTTATCAAATCTTTACGAGTTTATTATTTGCAGGAGTTCAGAAGTTCAAAATTACGTGATCAATCGCAATAATTTTGTATGCTTTTTAAAACACACCAATGTAAGGTAATTCCATTTTGAACAAAGAAAAAGGTTCAATTACATGCTAATCATATACTCGTCATTATAAATAATATATTCTTTTTTAAAAGAGCAAACCATATAAGAACAATGAGGCTCAAATTGCATGAAAAATAATTACTAGTCAATAAAATTGTGATGATGAAATGAAAAGGTTTACTTTTTAAAATAATGGTGAAGAGATCAAACAATCACCGCATGATATTCATTTGACACTCACGTGACATTCGTGTGACAGGCATGTGACATTCACGTTCACATTCATATGCAAGCCTGGAGTGAGTAAAGTGTTACTAGTTTTAATAACATAACAATCACTTAATAACATACGAGCAACCACTTTTAAAATAGCATAACAATCTTTTAACAACATAGTAACCTCTTAATAGCATAACAATCATTTAATAACATAACAATAATTTAATAACAACAATGGTTTAATAACATAACAAACACTTAATTACATTATTATCATTTAATAAAAAACAAATACTTAATAACATAACAATCACTTAATAACATACGAACAACCACTTAATAGCATAACAGTCATTTAATAACACAATAACCACTTAATAACATAACAATCTTTTAATAACATAATAACCTCTTAATAAAATAACAACCATTTAATCAAGTAAGCGTCGCTAAGAGCGACGATCCTCCAGCCGGCAACTTGCCCGAGTGCAGTGCCAGAACACACATTCATTAAAAAGATTTTTTATTTGAACACAAGTACTATTTTTTTAAAGTTTTATTCATTCCAAATAATTGTTTAATCAATTTGGTAAGTCGAAGTCCTCAAGCCTAGTAATCCTAGCCCTAATTCTTTTGGCCGAGGACGTGCACACTATTGCCCTGAACAATTCCTGAAAGTTTCATCAAGATTGGCCCAGCCATCTCTGAGTCTATAGAGGCCGAAGCACAGGATTTCCACCCCCCTAGTATACCTACGCCGGCTTCGCCGGCTGGATAACATAATAATTTAATAACAAATACTTAATAACATAACAATCACTTATTAACATAAAAAAACACTTAATAACATAACAATCATTAGTTTTATTACATTGCCACTTTTCTAATAATTAAATCTTTGACAAGATAGCGCTATTTAATCCTTAGTACAATTTTTACAGCTTCTACTGCATTCAGACCTCGCTATGCAGCTTTCTTTCAAGCATTTGAAGCCAATGAATTAGCTGAGATCACTATCGATGAGGTAATCTTTATGATCAAAGGCCAGGTTGAAGGAGTGCCACTTCATAGTCTGAGTGGCTTGCTTGGCACTGTACTAAACAACAAGATCATTGTCAAACAAAGAGTTCAAACTGGAATACTTTCTAAGGTAAATAATTCTTTTAAATCATTCACCATTTTTAATGTCCACTTTCACGCTTTTATAAGTGAGAAGTACTGTAAAATGTTGCTAAAATAGATAAAAAGGCTGACACTAGTTATATATATATAGCATCGGACGGTTTTACTACAACCTGCAGTAAAACCTCTTCAATCAGCAAATGATGGGTAAAGTGCATTAAAATACCTGCACTTTATCTGTCCACTTTAAGCATTAATTTTACCTTTCAACTTTATGCATTAATTTTACCTTTAACTTCTTTCCGTCATCATAGCGTGCAAATACTTGCTCTTTATCTATCATTTTTATCCATAGTTTGCTGAAGAAGACTACGTTCTATTCTATAATTATTTTTAGCCAGTTTCAACCTTTTAAAGCTTGGCTTTAAACCACATATTCTAAATCCTAAAACGGTGGTGTTTGATGGCATATTGTAAAGTGAGTACCTCAACTACATTATATTTAGTTACATTAATGCTGAGAATGTATGGCTCGTTAACGGATTTGTCACTCACTTTTTTCGAGTATTTTAAAACCACCATATCTTTTTAGGTACTTCTTGAATTGCGTCAAAAATTTCAATTCTTCGTCGGTTCAACGAGCATTCTCAAGTTTCAAATTCTATTTGATGCGGGCCTTCGGCTCAGTTAGAAATCTTTTTGAGCAAATTACTGGTTATGTGGTTAGGTTCAAGACATGTATAGCGATTACATTTCGTACCTAATGGATGACAACATGATAAGCAAGAAGATGCCACGAGAACACTGGCTTGAGTTGGATGACAGCCGACCCTATGCAGCATCCCTGAGACAAGACATCCCGCGTTGGCCGTGGGCGACCCGGGTTGTAGTAAGTATTTCCATTTTCTTGCGCACTTTGGTTCAAACATATTTACGTTTATAATTGAAGTTTACAACGCCAAAGCTTTAAAGAGGATATGTATTATTACCATGTAGGTGATAAGGACATATAAAGTTCATCTTTGTGGTAAAAAAAAAAGAAGTAAGCGCAGTTGTTTATCTGCGGTTTAAGATTGGACATTAATCTATTAGATATTTACCCCTTATATTCTTGTTTATTACATAAATTTGAGTATTTTACTGTAAAATGGCTTTTCGTTCATTCCATATGAAACTACATCCGGGATACAAATAACGTAATTGTCATATCGTCACTGGTGAAGATATTGTTGACGTCATTCCTTTGTTTTTCTTGTCCTTAATTTTCGTTTAGTTTTTTTTTATTTTCGAAACACTCATGTCTATGTAAGTAAAATATGTTGACAAATGTAATTGGAAGTAAAAGACGATTACACGTTCGCTCGAACATATAAAATTTATGCTCTCATGGAAAGAAACTTCATTCGTTCGCTGCACTCATGTGTAAAATGTTTTTACCACTCAAAGATAAACTTCAAATGTCCTTGTTATTCGTAAATAGTATGTACAATACAAGCGAGCTCAGGTTACTAATAAGGCCCCCAAAACTATTCAGTTTCTCTTGATAAACCTGTTCAAAACCTCTACAGTACATTATATCAATGACTCCATCAAGATAATTCTTCATCAACAAAGTTTTTCTACCACAAACACTCTATCTCTCTGTCGTAATAATAGTCTGCATATGCACTCCGCAAATTTAAAGCAGTGCTGCATATCTGGTTGATAAAGTCCTCTTTTCGTCTTCAGACCGGCTGCGCTCTGATCGATTTTCTTCTTAAATCGGTCATGGTAAATGTTAACATGTTTACCTCCAAACAAGAGAAGCTTCTTCCAGCCTTTTACCATTCGTACGACTTCAGAGATTCCAAGAAAGTAGGCGTCATCAAACCCCATCCAGTAGTGTGTAAGTTATTCAAGGAGCATCTTGCAAACCAGGGTGAAATCAATATGGACTCTACTGCCGTACCAATGTTGGTCCCACCTCGACCCTGGACGGACGTGCGCGATGGGGCGTTTCTCATTCAGCCAGGTGAGTGTACGCTTTAAGTAGAATGTGTTAAGCTTGGCAGCAATTGTGCTAAAATGATCGCATATACCCACAGCTCTTTTAATACGGACCCATCACGATGAGGATGCAAAACACGATCAGCTTCTGGAGAAGAAAACTGGACGTCACGATTTGGTAGCTGTGTTTGATGCCCTCAATTATCTTGGTTCCTGTGCGTGGAGAGCAAACAATAGAATTCTAGATTTAGCCATTGAAATCTTTAACGGTGGAGGAAACAGCGACTTAGCTATTCCAGGTCCGCCCACCAAACCAACTGTAGACTTGTCTGATATAAGGTAAGGATGTTGAGAGAGAAGTTTTAAAGGACTTTGATAGTCATTGAATATCAGTTATGATAACGCTTTGTTTGTGTTTTGTTACACTTACAGGAGTGTGTCATCAGATCCTGCTGGTAAGAGTAAATTGATTGCACAGCGGCGTTTGGAAAAGAAACATGCACATGAACAACATGCCCTGCGTATGACCGTACTGTACAAGCTGTCTGTGGCTAATCATTTTAGGAATAATATCTTCTGGCTGCCATTAAATATGGACTTTCGTGGTCGAGTGTATCCTATTCCTCCACATTGCAGCCATATTGGTAAGTCACTGACTGCTAGAAGTCTGTACTCAGGTGTTGGTGCTCCCTCCTTAATGTTTAAGGCTGAGTTTTTAGGTTCTGAGATTTTCCAGTTCAATTTTCAATTCCAATCCTTATTAGCAGCTGTAGAGTTTTACATTAAACAAAGACACACTACTTACAAATAGTTTAGGAAGTCTAGGTAGATAGAGTGAGGACGCTATTAAGAACAATATATTTACAGACAAAATGGTAACAACAGCCGACAAATTACTTAAACGGACAACTATACAGAGGCGAATTAATAAAGAAAGTTTCTTTACGAAAGAAAGGAAGGAAAGAGAGTCATATACGATACTAATTAATTTCTCCACTTCAACATAAGTATCCTGATCTTTAAGTGTTTGAAATTCGAAACAGTAGTTTTGTTTCTTCTTTCCCCGAGTAGAAATAATATGAAAGAAATATAGTTACAGTGACAGAACCTTGACTTAACGATGTTCTTGATATAATAAACGAATTTTTCATTCCCACGAAAGTAATACTAAAATGTACAAGAAAAACCTTGTTATATCGAACCTCGATTTAACGAAATTCAAACTTTATTTGATTGAACATTGAAGTTTTTCCAATATGGCGGATTTCTTCGATGAGGCTAAGACGGTCCGCGGAGATGTTAGCGTGATATTTAGATTTTTATCAATATAATAATAATAATAATAACAATAATAATAATAATAATAATATTAATAATAAAATATTATTAATATAATAATATAGATTATTAATATAATAATATAGATTTACACTGACCAAAACTTTTAACTAGTTTGCACATAAGAGATTTTAAAAACAATTTTAGTTACCAATGTCTGCTTACCTAATTTTTGTTTATTCCCTCAACGTAACGACTTGCGTATGACAATAGAAGACGACAGCTATATATTATATCAAGAATAAGGACAAACTCTTGATACAACCGACAAATTTGTCAAGTTCCCTGGCTCTTTAAGAAGTTAAATTATGATTTCCTTGTATTGTATATTTTCACAATTTTTCTAAAGTTTGTAAACTTTGTTGCTTTTAGGAGACGACCTTAGCCGTGGGATGTTACAGTTTGCCAAGGGAGCTCAGCTAGGCGCGAAGGGCCTGGAATGGCTAAAAATTCATTTAGTTAATCTTCATGGAGTAAAAAAGAAAGCTTCGTTGAAGGAGCGTGCTCTCTTTGCTGAAGAGAATATGGCCGAGGTTCTGGACTCTGCTGATAAGCCACTGACTGTAAGAAGTTCTTAAAGCTCATTGTCTAATTTAATTAGTTGTTTTATCGTGAACCCAAAACTTGTTGTAGCCAAAGAGAAGCTTTTACCAAATCAGTGATGGATGGATGCCTGAAAGCTTTGACACAAAACTTTCATTTATTGCTGGTGCATAAGATATATGTATATATTTCATATCTTTTACTTATCATTTCTAGGGCCGCCGATGGTGGATGACAGGAGATTATCCATGGCAAGTGCTGGCAACCTGCATGGAGATCGCAGCTGCAGTTAGGTCTCCTGATCCCACCAAGTATATTTCCCATCTCCCTGTGCACCAAGATGGCTCATGCAATGGCCTTCAACACTATGCAGCTCTAGGCCATGACCAATATGGTGCCAAGCAAGTAAATCTTGTCCCCTCAAATTGGCCTCAAGATGTGTATGCAGAGGTAAAGTAAAATGAGAAAATATATGTAATTTTTGAGTTGGAATTTGAAGTTTTCATAAAGGCCGGGCAAATTGGTTGGCTGTGAAAACGGCTTTGCACGGTTGCTTTCAGCATCTCTACAGCTATATATTTTTTAAATGTTTCAAGGCTTTACATTAACTTTGCCCGGATGCCAAATTCAATTTCCCTCTTGCTCCAAACATTTAGTTTTATTAATGTGTGTGTTGGGAGATTCAATGCTAGGTAAATATATATATATAGTGCAGCAAACGAATACATATTAAACGCTCAAGTTATTGATGTAGGATGATTTACGCAAATCTTTCCACAGTATTTACCACATACGCTAAAAGTAAAGCATACTGTTTTCAAGACTCTTCCTTACATTATTTTGTAAGATCGTCGGCAGCGTAGTTTTTTTCCATGACTGACTGTCTCTCCAAAATGTAGTTCCTAAGGGATTTGTCCCCCATGTGAAATACGATGTTAATGAGATCGAGATTAATTCAATACTTTCACCTTTATAAAGGTAATATATTTTAATTTTAATTTTAAAAGTATAGTTATGTGGCAGCAAAAAGCTGAATTGCGGAGTTTACATTAAATTGAATACTTATACAAAGATATAAGCCACAACACTACTGAAACAAAAACCTTTGCAATTAAGACGATTTCATTTATATTTGCTTTACTCGGATGCATTTGTACACTGCTCATGCAGAAGTTACAATTGACATATGCCCTTGAGCAATATTGAAAAAGGATATTGCTAAGTAACTGCTTGTCATAATCCTAGGAAAGTAGTCAACAAATCTAGCATTTAGAAAAGCAAATGTCCCCACCCTGGGATTCAGATTCTTAGTCAAATTCCTGAGGTTAGGGAAGGTAATAGGGATCAAATACCCCACATATGCCGGGGGTTACCCCCTCGAGGTTAACATTAATAAATGCATTACTTTTTTCTAAAACACTGCAAAACGCGTCACTAAACTTTAGTCGGTCGATATGACTGTAGAGGTAAATTATTTCAGAAAAAACAAATTGTTATTTAGTAACTGAAATGCTATTTATTAAACACCACAAACCATTATTGAACATTTAGACTCAATCAGACTAAAGTTGTCTTTTAATTTGAGTCCCTAGTGTTAATCGAAATTTATTTTAGCTTGACCCTATCAGGCCCAGGCTTTTTTTAACACTCTGGACACTGGGCGGGAGGGGGGGAGGGGGGGGGGAGCTCAAACAGCTTCCGTCCACCATAACATTTTAACATTTAGCCTCCTCCCAGGTCTAGATAGGGTTATCTACAAACCAGAATAATTTATATTTGATGATAGTGTGAGTTGACACCGAAACGTCGGTTAATTTTATGTATATTTTTACTTGAATATTACTGATTAGATTAGATTGAGATTAATAAGTTCCAACAATTAACAGATAAAAAATCAAACAGCTGAAATTGGCTACAGATTCTAAGAAAATGAAGCGGCAGTGATTTAAAACAAGACAAATGGGCATTACCTGTTCCAGTAGAAGTGGTCATTGTAGCAAAGTCAATATAGGGCGAGCTAATAATGCAGATTGAGAAAATAATGTTTCCAAGATAACTCAAGGTATACACAATACAATCTGTGCGAGCTTAACTAGTCTATAACTTTTTCAAAGCTATATCATCCGCTACCATGTTCAACCAGTTATGCACAACTTTCATAATTTTATACATATTTGAGTATTCCATTACCCAGGTTGCCAAGCTGGTAGAAATTGCGCGGGAAAATGATGCAGCAGCAGGTCGCGAGGTTGCCAAGCGACTTGAAGGCAAGATCAGTCGTAAGGTCGTGAAGCAACCAGTTATGACTGTGGTATACGGAGTGACTTTTGTTGGAGGACGACTACAGATAGAAAGGCAGCTTAAGGATTTGGACTTAGATGATAAGATTCTATTTGAGGCATCAGCTTATCTTATCAGTAAAGTCTTCGCAAGCATTGGGGAAATGTTCACTTCTGCGAGAAAAATTCAGGTTAGCTCACGAAATATTGACTTCAGTAGACTAACAGTGCTAGGAAAGGGGAATGGTGAGAGAGTCGATAGTCACTCTTGTTGTACCGACAAGGTCAGGGGCGAGTATAGTGAAACGAGAAGCTGAATCCTAAAACTACAGGGAAAGAATCCTCTAATTTACCCAGACCAGTATTCTATTTAACTTGTAGAAAGTTTTGTGTTAATTAAAGAGTTCTTACCGAAAACACTTATCATTTAGGACTGGCTGACTAATTCAGCTTACCAGATAGCACTATCGGGGAATACTGTGGACTGGTTTACTCCGCTGGGTCTGTATGTGAGCCAGCCGTACCATAAAAGGGCTGTTAAACGGGTTCCCGCCAAGATTCAAGTGGTGGAAATCCGAGCAGAAAACTATTCCCAGAAAAGACCAGACACCAGAAAGCAGCGGGCTGCATTTCCTCCTAATTTCGTACACGCGTTGGATTCCACTCACATGATGTTAACGGCGCTGCAGTGTGAGAGGATGGCAGTCAATTTTGCTTCAGTTCACGACAGCTTTTGGACTCATGCAGCTAACGTGGATGTCATGAACAAGGTAAAAACTGTGCAAACTGTCCGGCTGTTTGAAAGTTTTTTAGTCCTCTATAAACCTTTCTAACGTTTTTGAATTGACGAATGAGAAGGCAATATATAATGTTTTATAAATTGTTATAATTTGATAAAAGAAATTTTCGGCAAAAGAGTAACTCATTATTTTTATAATAAATAGAGTTTAACAAAATTTCGAAAATTTTCTTGTATTGCCTGGCTGAAGTACAAAAAGGCTTTGTAAACCACTTTTAAATATAGAATAAAAAATTGAGCTATGTTTTGTCAATTTTGGTTATAAAGCTTATTCAGAAATGTCTCATAATTAGAGGTGTTTCCTCTCCTTTGAAAAAGATGACATAAGAACTGTAAAAGCATAATTCCAAAACATTTTTAAAACAACTAGTTGACTTGAATTGTTTCGCATTTTGACAAATTTGATAAACGAAAGCTGTTCAGAAAGCGTACCACGTGCCCTGTACCTGGCCATTGTACATCAGTCAGTTGAAACCCACCTCCCGTCTTTTCTTCTTTCCCA
>JAOTRI020094983.1:0-15032 GCA_028564885.2 Zoanthus sanctaehelenae | reverse complement strand
ATATCTTCGTTAGTTTAAACGTAATCGAGATGCAGTTTTCACAAAAAGATAGCACTTTTATGATAGAATTCAGAAATCGAAAATACCAAAAAACAGAAAATAAGAGCTTAAATCATATTCTGTAACCTTAATCTTATAGAAAAGCGTTTAAATCAATTCCAGACTTCTTGCAACGTAAAAGTAACCGTATAACTTTTGCCAATAATAATTTTCTACAAATTAAACGGCCTGACCAATTAAATTTCCGGAAGCACGAACTGACGAAAAGCAGAAAAATTAAAATACGTATATATACATGACGGCCCAAAAAAATTTCATTTATGACTTATGTAAACTGCAAAGTTGATCGCCTGTCTGATGCTTTTACATTATTTTTGTCCCTACAACTATAAAATAAACACTTTATTCTGATTTACCATTGTTACAAACGTACATTTTGTATTTGAATTGGTGGAACTGATAAATGAACGGAAGTCGCTTTTTAAAACTACTTAACACTTGAACTTTTTGTTTTCCGCACACGTTGTAAAAATATATGGATAAGTTTTTTCGTCGTGGTGTCCGGTTTCCACTGGGAGGTTTTGTGTTTCAAAAGTAATCATTAGATTGATTTTGGTGGCAACAAAAGTTGGTAAGGTTAGTAATATTGAGGATTAGTAAATCACAAAGACATTTTGATTTCTGCAAAGAGAGACAAGCGAACCATTACAAAGTACAATGAGTGAATCGTAGCGATTCACTCATTGTACTTTGTTATTGGGCTAACGCAACATTGAAACAAAATTAATTAACACTTAGATTTATATTTCCACTACTCGCTTTTCTTATAAGAACAAACTTTATAAGATCATCCAGGTTGAGATTTAAAAATTAAGAACAAGCCAAGAGCAAGCACCAGGCTGAAATATTGATCAGACAAATTTACGAAGTCTTATTTAATTAATCCTTGTATACAAAGATTGAGGTATACATTCTCTAAGTTCATGCTAAATGTTCTAACCGTTCTTTTCATTTTTTTTAAAAAGCAGCCTAATACGGTAACAAAAACTTGAATGCTCCTATACGTTGTATGATACTGTTCGATGTACTATGGTAAATTTAGTCCATCAAGATTATCTCGATGCCATCAATGTCTGTGTCCTTTATGTAATCACGAAACATTGTTCTGTAATTCTTAGGGACTTTTTATTGTTCCGGCCAACTAATCTTCGGGAAATAAGAACAATTTAAGAGTGACCAGCCTCAGCCGAAAGTTACTGGTTCTTCAAAAAAGCGTGTATTTCATTTGTTACGATCAGTATATCGATATATATATATAGTTGAATACGCACATTGTTCACCGAGTTACTGGTTTCACTATCTGTTTAGATATGATTTTTAACTTTCTTGATCTGCCGAGATTGACGGCTTTCAAATGGCGCACTAATTGTTTTCTTCGAGGTCAAGTAGATTTCAACATATTAACACTTGATAATTAAATGCGAACTTTGAAAAATCTCTATAGATCAGATGCAGGGCTTGTCATACAATGAAAGATATCATTAGTATTACAAGTTAAAGCCAAAAATTGAGGATTCCTTTTTTTATCGACCAAAAATTCTTTTAAAAAAATCTTTGCTCGTGGAAATTTTGTCGATCCCTAGTCCTTATTTTGTCCTGTCCTTTCTGTACAAAACTGTTTTAGAGTCAATAGTAAAATGTGAACAAGAATCCAAAACATTTGAACACATTTGATATACATTCAACGATCAATTTAGTGAGTAAAAAATAACATTAATCAAAACCTAATTTAACAGAATATTAGCTAAAGACATCTTATGTTAGAAAGCTTTAACTTATTGCAATTGACAGCTGATCTTTAAAACATCTTTTCTTCGTCAAAACAAAATTTGCAATATTACTCAATCCTATATCAAAAATTGCTTTCGCACATTAATCAAAGTCATGTTTTTGTCAATGTACTGAGTTCCTTACAAAATACCGGCTCATAACAATTGTGTTCAGTTGACATTTTAGTCAGTATATATAACTGTTTGCTTGGTTTAAAAGTATATTTGTGAACTGGTATTGAATTAAATTAAAAAAAAAACAACTTTTTTGTATCTGTTGAAGTGTGTCGGTCTCTCAGCCAATCTTTAGATTAAATGAAAAGTCTGATTACAGCGCTGCAGGGGAAAGCACAAGATTGAAGCTGTCAGTTCGCGCGGTAACCTTTCGTCAGAGCACGCGAACAAAGCTGTAACCGACGTCAGGTTCATCACACTTAATAGGTACTTAAGATGAGAATTTATGGTCTTTCTCTCTGCGTGTGAACTTCAGTTATGACGCATGACGAAACAGAATTCTTAACTGAATTTGTGGCAAATGAAATCTATGTTAAAAACTTAAACCGCAAAAATAATCCGAGAAACTGGCAAAACCTGTAACTTTGACAAAACACACAAAAGGACATTGATGATGGTTACAGTTTAGTTTTATTCAACGCTAGTATAATCAGTGCCAATTTTACCAAATGGGATATAGCATTTTAAAATATATGAATGGTAAATTTTGTTTTATTTTTTACGAGTATTCCGAGCAAATTTTAATCTGTACTGAAAATACATTTTAAAGGCATTTTCTCACCAACTAGTAAATATCCTTCTAGTACGTGACTTTTAGGGATGCAAAAAAAGAGGGAAAATATCCTGAGGTAAGAATTGCCCTTCGACATATGCGGTTAGCGTGATTATAAAAATACAGAACGATAAATACTCATTATGTCAATATTGATTTTAAAAATATCAACACCCATTTCCTGTCTTTTATATCACATTTTCAAAACACAAAGTCAAAATATTCTGAGTGTGTTGTTGTTACTACGCCTAATTTGCATAAATTCGCGACAGTCAGTTATTGGCAGCAAATTGTGCACTCACGAAAATGTACAGCGCATTTACAAGAAAAATCTCTCTATGAATTAACTAAATAATTAACTGTGACCTTTAGCTCCATTGTAAAATTGATTTGTTTTGAAAATCAAAAAGTAATCGCTTGGAGGAGCAATAATAACTTATTTCAAGTGCATATTATTAACATGTATTCTTTAAACAAAACAAAATCGAGGATGTCTGTATTTATGTTTTTGTGGGGGAGCGCAAACTTTTATGTTCGTAGACTTGTTGGTCATAGTCCATAGTTTAGTATTGGTCGAGAGGCGAGTTTCAACGTCTACATTTCTAGCTTTTTATACCATGCAATGTCTCCACCGTAAGCGATGGTTGAAAAACGCTATTCCTTTTTTTCTAGAAACCTTGGTCTTTATTTTTAGTAACCCAGAAAAACTTGTTTTAAGCTAGCAATATTACTGAGTCCGGCACAAAAGCTGTCATCCGGAAACTATGAAATGATAGCAATTTAACTAAGAGTATTGGACTTTATGTTAATTTAGTCTAGAATCGTTTGTATTCAAAACAATACTAAGTTTTAATATGTTATCTTTTTCCACACTTTAACAAATTATAATTTGCTTCAAATAATATTTGGTTAAAGCCGCCTTACCTAAGAATGCAATAGTTATAAAATATTTTCATTCTCACGGTCAGTTGGTATAGAAAACAAATGGTTTATTAAAGTCAAAGAAAAGAAAAATCCCATTGTTATAAAGTTGATGGTTCGGATATTCTAATCAATTCCAAAGGGCGGGTGTTCATTAACCTTGTCTCTCTTTACTAGTGTAAAAATACTGAAATTGCGGTATACTGAAAATAGCACAACGAAAAAAATATATATATAAATAAACATTCCTCACAGAAAACCTACACATATCCACTTTTATGAACTGCTAGTAAGATTCTTGTGTTTTTTTCTTGATTTAATTCTTCGCTAGCACAATTTGAAAAATCTTTTCTACAAAAATTTGATCTTTGCGGTACGTTGCCAAAATGCATTGCTTCTCCGCCTTTTTTAGCTGGTCGCTGTTGTTTTTAAATAAAAATTCTTGCAATTATTAAACATGAGAAAAATGTCTCAAAATATTAGGAGGTGAGCTCTGTGCACTGTCTTAAAACTCCATGAACACTTTTGTAACATCTAAAATTACTGTTTTCTTTTCAAGTACTTCTTGTAATTCTAAACTGTGAAAATCCACCAAGGCCTTTTTTCTACTACAGTGTTGAGCATAGGAACATTAAACTTTTACTGTTCGGCGTTTTTGAAAACTGATGTGAATAACCCTCCGTCTATGCGTAAAGACAGCAGTTGAAAACACTGCTTCATGTTTCCTTATAAAAGTTATAGTATTTTATCACACAATGCAATCTAGTTGTGATCTATTCGAACAAAAATCAAACAAAAATTAAGATATAAAGTAATGAGACTCAATGTCAATTGTTTTCGATAGCAGTTTGCGTTTTGATTAAGGATGACCGAAATATACATATATTATAAAAGTGATGAATTTTATTGTAACCAAGCTCTTATTTTTAATAACTTTTGAATATTATAAACAGAACGTTTGAGATAATCGGGTTACAAAAACTAAATTTCATATAGAAAAAAAATCTGACAGTTCCGTTTAACTCTACATCAGAAATATAGTTTGAGTTTTGAAAATATCGAATGGTTTATCACTCTATGTCTCAATTTAAAGTATTAATTAATCAAATTTGAATTTGTTACTTTAGTTCGACAATACAAACCATTACCTCTTTTGAATTGATACATTATTGTGGCCACTCGGTCGATATAAAATGTGTCGAGATGACTGACATAGATAAAAAAAATAGCTGTTAATAATTAGAAATGACTTTCTGTCGAATTGATATTGCTGCGTGGCGCCGTGTGTTCTGAATGTCAGACATACTCTTTGACAGCAACAAGGTTTGTGGTGACATTCGCCAAAAGGCTGTTGAAAAAATGTATTTCATTGCGGTTATTGCTGACGAGAGGTGCTAATAAGTTAGCGTTAATCACACATATATGCTGGTTATCCATAGATTAATTTGCTTGGTTCTCCGATTTGAGGTAATGAAGTAAAACCCGCCAAAAACTGACGCTCATGGGAATCACTTCACGTTTAACTCGGGGTGTGCGGATGGTTTTCCCCACAAAAGTTCTTACGCAAACTGAATTTTTCCCGCAAATGAGGACTAAAAGAGCAGAGTAGACAAAAACTATAGTCAATATTTGCTATAATCAAGAGTCAAGCTGCTAAAAAAACAAATTGAATACATTAGCCGTCAAGGTTATTTACAGTCTTTTGTGGTTTGTGTGACACTAGTGTTAATCCAAGAAAACACTTTATTTTCATTGTTGTTTGTTTTTCGTATTTCACTAAAATACTCTTTCTGTGATTCGCCACGCTTGCATAAATATTCAACAAAGTCGAGTTATGCCAAGATTGTAAGTGCATGATTTGGAGCAGAATAATGTCATTCCGACGTGAATTCCAATATTTAAATTTAGAGGGCGGAAGCGCCGTCACACTAAGGTCAATATTTAAGACTTGCTCTCGAGCGAGTGTTAGTCAGTTTCGAAAGACAGTCTGTTGGACTGAATCTTACGCGTTTATAGAAAGATACAAACTTTCCGCACAAACTGGTTTTACTTTCATTCCGTAAATTGCACCATGAGACTTCTAAGACTATTCTTATTTGTTTTGGTTCGACAATATTGCTACGAAGCAAAAAAATCCACGATACCTGATTATAAAGCAAAACAGCTTCAAGCAGACTTGCTGCAGGTTGTTGGAATAGAAAGAAAGCCGAAAGTCACTCGTGGCCGCTTGCGTGTCCCTAAATATGTTATGGATTTGTATCGACGGCAAAAATTTCTTGACCGTTACACGAGAGAAGGTTTTTCGAGTTCTCGTACTATTGTCCGAACTTTCTTCAGAGGTAAGTTAATTCAAACTTTTGTATATCATTTATTACAGACAAATACAATTGTGGGCGAAATCAACTTTGATTATATGCAAGTTCGCTCAAGCGAATACACTTCCAACTGCGTTCGTTATATAACATTTTTTGTACGTTTTCCCGCAGAAAACACCAGGCGCCTCACAACGAAATACCGATTACTAACATTTAAACTTTCAACGATTCCCCCATCGGAAAAGCTTGTGACCGCAGAGTTAAGGATTTTCGCCCGCCGGCCTCATAATTCTGCTCAAGCGACCAAGAAAAGATCTCCCGGAATCTTCAAAATCAGTCTGTTCCAACTCGGTCGACGCTGGAGAAAAGACGGGAAATGGAAGCGCAAGTCAACACTTGCTGCGCACAAGGTGGTTAGGGCCAGACGTTACAGAGAATGGCTGAGCTTTAACGTGACAAAGACGCTGATGTTCTGGCAAAAGTACCCTGGGAAAAACCATGGATTTTGGGTTGCTGTAAAAGCCCACCATGCGAGAGATTCGGATTTCCGCATTGCTACTGGAGGAAGAAAGGAACCTATACTGGTGACATTTGGATTCGATCGCACCAAACTAAAGCAAGTAAAACAAGACAATAATAAATCGTTAAAGGAGCGACCGATTCCGCCCTCCGAAGTGGACAAAATGATGAAAGCACAAAAGCGAACGCGAAACAAGAGGAGTACATCGAACACTTGTCAAAGACATAAACTGGTAATAAAATTTCGCGATGTTAAGTGGGACAGATTTATTATAGCCCCTCCACACTTTAGCGCATATTATTGCAAAGGCGAGTGCCCAGAGGTTATAGATCAGAACTTCAACCCTACAAACCATGCTATCATTCAAAACATCTTTCACCACCGCTACGATAGCTCTATTCCTGCCGTCTGTTGCGTTCCTACAAAGCTGAATTCTATGAGTCTTCTGTACTATAATAGCGATGGAAGCATCGTATTGAAACAATATAAAGAAATGGTAGCATCGACTTGCGGTTGTCGGTAGCTTCAAATCGGCCACTTTAAATGAACTTTAGCTAGTCTAGAGAACTTTTGAACCGACATAGAGTAAATAACAAGACTAAATTATTTTTGAACAAAAGGCAGCTAGGCAAACTAAAAGTCAAAAGCCTTATTTATACTCTTGTTTACAAGGAGAAAATGTTTTGATAAAGACTATTTTCCTAAAAGATCAAATGATTTTGGACCCGAAAGGCTATTAAAAACCAAGAGTTTGCAAGTTCCCTTTGAATATAAAATTTCAACCGTTTATTTATAAGCAAATCAAATTGGCACATGAAGCGTGCTTCCGAAAGGTGTATCCCAAAAAAAAAGTTTAACAATTAGTCGCAAGTTCTTTGTTGCGGAACGGTTGGACGTTGTGATGTTTGACTGCATTCTAAATCTTATATATGTAGAATAATTTTTTTGAAGGCGATCTTGTGAACCGGTTAAAAGTACCTTTCAAAAAGTTCCGGTTTTATTTCTGTTGTGTTGTGAGGCAGTTTTCCCTTCTAGCACAAGGGTATAAAGTTTATAGTGACAGCTAGAAATTGTAAATTTTCCTTGTGAATAATTAAAAGATTAAATTATTTAGGATGTCATCTAAAGAAGACTGCTTTCTTTCTTGTTATCGAGTTTGTGAATATCGAAAACTCCCCGTGTGTCACGTTAAGTCTCGTATTTGATATTTGTTGTCAAAGTAAAATGAATTTACATACAATCTAGACTTGGCTTGAACTGGGCGACCCTAGTTGTCATGTAGTTGTGTGCTTTACCGCTAAGAAATCCTTTTTTATTTCAACATCATTGATTTGTATTTTAAAGTTTGTAGCAGTCCTTGTAACTACTAGAGACCTTGTATAAAATCTACCATTTCTCAATCAATTGATTATTTCTTCGGGCGCAGAATGAAAAAAGAACTGTGGTTAAGTCAGCTTATTGCCAAGCAAAATATTCAACTGCTCTAAAGAAAGCACGTCGGAGCTTATAAAGATTTAAATGATAACGTATTTTGATAAAATCACGCTGCAAAGCAACCTATAACTGCCTGAGGGGTTTTTCATTAAATAACCTTATTCTGAAATTCTAAGTCAAAAAAGTCGTTGATTTAGAACTTTTATCAAACTGACCCACAGACTGAGTAAAGTCCTTTGAAAAATTTGCCTCGTCGTTGTTGAAAACAACTTCATCTATTGGACCAAAAAAAAAATTCTTTTTGGTAATCATTGTCTATTGAAAAACAAACATAATATGACTTTTGTTTGTGTAAACATTATCGCTTCCAGTAGCAATGATTTATCGTATTTTCAGAGATAAATAACTTTACGCTTTAATAGTTAAAAGCCAAAGTGTTTTTAAAAGTTAAGTGTGAGCCAAACCACTACAAAATGTTTATCAAAGGTTTTGAACCTGTCTAAAACTAAATTTGTTTAAACTGAAAACCATAGTTTATATTTCCTTAACAGAATTGCGATGAAATTTGAGTCACCTAGTTATCATCAATCTGGTTTCAGCAAACAGTTGTATTTTTGTAACTTAGTTTGCATGTTTAAACGCAATATCAGTCATTTGTTTATAGCTAAGTTTTCTTTCTATTTAAAAACCTCTTTATTTTTTAATAGTGCTGAAACATATAAATGTTTTCAGGCCATTTTAATCTTAAGCATTTTTAAACAAAATCTCGAGTATTTGGTTTGAGTGTTCATGTATATAAGGGTCTATATAAACTATTTGTTCTTCACAATTGCATGCTTTTTCGTATCACTTTTCAAAAATTGAATATTATACTCGACATAATGACTTAATAGCCTTTCGTAATGAGAGCAATGTCTTGTCTGTCTTGCTAAAAGAAGCCGAAAGGTTTACATTTTTTGAAACTCTGTGTAACAAAAATTGGGCATTTTTATTATCATATTTAATCGATAAACAAGAGATTTTTGTGTTCTCTACATTGAAAAATTGTTTTTTTCTCTCATTTGGAGATTTGGCCTCGGGTATATACTTAAGATTTTGAAACTTATCATTACAAGAACTCGTGCGTCTTATCGTATTAGCTATTTTTAGAAGCAGTTGTGTTTGGTGTGTGAAGACACTACCCGGTCCTTAGGCTGAAAAGGGAAATCACAGTTTTGATTCCTCGACCACGCTTTGCACTCACGAAATGCAAGTATTGCAAACTCAATCCATTACTGGTACAGTTGTGTCAAGGGTTTTCGGGATAAGTTTGGTAATCCCTGCTGTAAACCCGATTATAGCCTTTCAGCTTATAGAACAGCTGCTTATATTCTGGCAATACGTACTCTCTACTTGACTAGTTTCAATAGGTATAGCTGGTTGATTAAATTCACGATTAGCTCTCGTAGTAGAACTTATACTGTAGTCTTGGTTGTAATTTCTGTCAATAAAGTATCTAGTTATATTCGGAATTAGCTCTGGTAGTCCCTGCCTAAGACCTGGTTGTAGTTTCTGTCGGTATAGTAGCTGGTTGTTTTCGTGGTTACCTCTGGTAGTCTCTACTCTAGACCTGACTGTAGTTTCTATCGGTAGAGTTGCTGGTTACTATTTCGAATTAGCTCTGATAGTCCCTACTTTAGACCTAGCTGTAGTTCTGTCGGTAGAGAAGCTGATTTCGCAAATTGAAGTTTTGAATATCTCACTACAATCATTAGAGCTGGAACCGTGAGCAGGTTACTTCAGCAAGGAATGTACAAAAAGCGCAAAAGCTATCAAACTACGAATTAAGTCACTTATATCTATTGGTTTTCCTTACTTTGTTAAGTTTTTCAGTTACTGTGCTCACTTAGTGGGTGGCTCCACCTAAATTGTTCTAATGGAGTAATGTCGACTTTAGTTGGTTTATTCATTTTATTTAAAGATGTAGGACGATTATTTTGATTATAAGGTTTAGTATCACAGCTACTAATCGCTTAAAAAACAACTTCGCGGTTATGTAATCAAGCGCTTTAATGAATTGCGAAAGAGAAGCATTGAAAGTTATAATAATTGCAAGTTACCGCCACCTGTTTGACTGCTATCACATCATGCCTTGGGGTCTTTTGCTGCGTTTATTATATGTGATTTAACAACTAAACAAAAGAATGTAGAACTATTTTGGACGAATGGGCTTCCTGTGGCGCAAGATAATACCGTGAGAAAAGTAGGTTTTGTGGGCCACCTAGCTAGCGGGCTAGCAATTTCGGTTTTAGCGCCTGCAGTGCTGTATATGTAATCAGCGGGTGTCCTTGTTTCTTGCGGTCTCCAGGAGAAGATGAGTTTGCAAAGTTTATCATGTTGAATGTGACTCGAAAACTGAAAGTATTCATCTAAATTGCTTCCTTATGTGATTTGTGTGATATTTCGACGTAGACAACAGAGACCGTGGATCGTGGAGACGATTTCTCTGAATTATCTGCCATATAGAGTCATTTGGTCTGCGATGACACAGAATAAATCGCCCGACGTACGTGGCAAGATTATTACGATAGTTTCATTTATTGCCATTTCATGTTGATTTCATGTTTATAAACATTTAAATTGTTCTTGTAAATAAATTGTATAATTATAAGAAAAAGAAAGCAAACGGCGGTTACAAACATAATGAAAAGACAATTTTTGTTATAAAACATTATATTATCAAACTTAACGTTTCGTATGCTGCAACATACATCTTCAGAAGTGACGGTTGGATTGTTACATGAGTATTTTAAAAAATAAAGAGAGGTACTGGTGACAAGCTTAGAAAACGATAAACAAAATTAGTATAAACGGAAATTAAATTAATAAAGAAAAAGCTTCTCACTACCAACGTTTTCATTGAGTGAGGACTTTAAGTCACTAATCAGCAGTGTTTCTTTAATTCTACAATGCAAATCTGACTTTCCAGAAGCGAGGATCTTGAAAGATCGTTCCATGTCAATTTGTTAATACTTATTTTTTTGCATGCTTTGCAGACGAGGATCCTCGATGGTCATTCTCCCTGATGACTGGCCTGAGATATATTGTTGCCGTTCCAGGAAAAATTCTCATGCAACGAGGAGCTGCTCAACCCTCCAACTTTGTCAATTCTGCTGAAATTACAAATACATGAAGTTATTTACTGCCAATTTTTTCATTATTTTCACTCCTCTTTTTATTTGTATATATATTTTTTTCAGATGCACCGTCACCTTTTCAGCAATGATATGTGTGTATAAAAGATTTAAAACTGTTGAAATCGAATTCAATACTTACAATATTAAGTAGTTAATTCCAAATAACTATTTATAACTGTATTGATATGTCTAGTATATGTAATGAAACCTATGAATAATCAATAAATATATACTTCATTTAATGTTCGCTGTGCTCATTTGTGAAATTTTTTTTTTCCCACTCAACTGATAAACTTCATATGTTCGCGCCACCGAGTAATAACTAATATCCTCTACTATGGACACAACTCCATATTTTACTGTTTCGAGTCCTTAACGATAATTTTAACTATTTCCTTGGAAAATTATCTTGTTGTTAGAATTTTGAACTATTAAATTTGAGCAAATATTCACTAAGAAAGATGTATTAAAACAGCCGCGAGTTAAAAGAACTATTTACTACTTGTCAAGTACCAACACGCGCGTATACCAACTGTCGAAGTAGCAACTCCAGTGTTTTTAAATTTGGTTATATGCTGATATTTCAAAACATTACTTTACAGTAACAATGAAAACTGTTTACATTAGTATTTATTACATTGTCATTGGATAGTTGGGCCTGCCGTTGGAATTTTGCGATGCTAAACCATCATGTTTTTATCTATCTGAGCTCAAGTTTCAATGTGGGTCAGTTTTTTCTTGCTATAAGCTCTGTTACTATTTATATTAAACGAGCTTTCGCTGAAATAACAATAAGTACTAGTATTTCATTATTAAAGCTTCAACTGGGGATTTTTCAGACGAAGTTGAAATGCGATACTGCTATTAGTTCATGTTAGTATTTAAGAACTGAGTAAGGAATAAAGAATATATCTTAAATATACACCTTTTGATGTTAAAGTGAGGTCGGTGTGAAAGTCGATTACTTTTTTAGTACATCATGTCGTTTTTGTGTCGTCCGCAAGCCCTTCTGGTATCTCTTGCCTTTTTCTGCTTTGTTGTGGGTAAGTAAGCATTCGGCCTCACTCCTTGAATTGCAAAATTTTCGTTATACCTGCTTTTTTTATAAGACAAACTTTTTACTGAGAACACGCAGGCTGAGATTTGTCAAATTTTGATCAGACAAATCTAACAATATTATTTAATACTTGTTCAAAGATTGAAGTTTACATACTCTAAGTTCATGCTAAAACTTTTAACCGTTCTTTTCATTTTTTCAAAAGCAGCCGAAAACGGTAAGAAAAACTTGAATGCTCCAATACGTTGCATACATGCATGTATGATACCGCTGTACGATGTACTACGGTAATATTTTGTCCATCAGGATTATCTCGATGCCGTCAATGTCAGTGGCCTTTATGTAATCACTGGTTCCATCTTCGTCGTCGATTCTGTATCTGTTCCGGCAGTCTTTTGTTTAAAATATCCTTTAATGGATCCATGCACTAATCCACTGTTTGGAAAGTCAGGAAATAAGAACAATTTAAAAAAACTTGAGGCTGAAATCGCCAAAAATTTATAAACAGCCCAACCTCGGCCGAAAGTTACTGGTTCTTTTAAAAAGAGCGTGTATATGTCAACATTAAACTGATATTAACCCTTTCAATCCCAGATTTATTTTAAAACTCTCCCAACCTGTTACTATAAGTCTATTGAACAAGTTTGAGAGAATTTTACTGTTAACCTTCGGTGGTTTGTTTGATCAACTCTGTTTCTCATTGCAAAATGTTTTATTTTGTATGAGTTATGTTTGGAGAAGTTGGATGTTGATAACCGTCTGGGAGTGAAAGGTTTAAGCAACTCATCAGTAATACTAATCTAGAAAGCTTGACAAAACGCTTCAGTCAGAGGGAGTTTTCCCTATTAGTACTGATTACTCTCCGCCGCGGTACCTACAGAAGGAATTTAGAAACTCCAATGGACTAATTTGGAAATTCAACTTATTTTTGACCTCAGATAACATCAACTTATTTAGTTTATACAATTTTGGCCGTAATATGGTTATATTTTTTAAATGGGGACAACCCCCAAAATCAAAGTATGTCGTTCCATTTATGTTTTTGGAAACTTCATTTTATAGCAGAAATAACAAGAGTTTGCTTTTAGGTGGCTTTTGAGTACCTTTCTAAGTTTGATTCTCTAGAACTGTTCAACGTGCAAGCCTTTTCTTAAAGTATGACTGTCGTGATATTTTATGCAGCAGTGAATAGATATCTGAACAAACGTCCGTTTCGCAGGAGCCTTACCGCACATGAGCCGAATCGAATCAAGACTTTGGCAGAATTAATTCAAACGTCGGGACGAATTCAACCGAACTAATGAAATTGGGAAATCAATCAGAATTGTCAGCCGCTTATACACAAGAAATATATTTTCATTATTTATGCATTCAATTTACATTATGTGAATATCTGCGTTTTGAATCTAAGGCGGTCTATAGGCCTTCGGCGGGGAAGAACACCATGGCCGATCTCAATTCATTCCGCCCTTGCGAACTGATTCAGACGGTGAGCTTTACATGTGAAGTACGTGGCCTGAAACAGGTCTAAGCTGCTTGGTCTAACAAAGTTGCTTGAGGAATGTTTTCCACATTTTAAATCACGACGAATTTAAATGTGTACATGTGTTCTTGTAAACTTGATGCCTGGATATGATTAAGGAGGACGAGTTTGACAAAGGCAAATCTTGTTTTTATTCTTATCAGTGCGAACATGATAAACCCAAAACAATCAACCGTGTGAAAATTCAGGTTCAGGGAAAAATAATCAAATAAGTTGAAGAGACAAGATCTCTAGGTGTATATATAGATAACAACTTGTCATGGAAAAAACATGTTGATGAAACATCTAAATTGACTAAAAAGGTATTCTCAGGCATTGGCGTCCTGAAACTTATTAGACCATTCATATCCACAGACACTGCTGTAAATATTTACAACTCATTCATTCAGCCTCATTTTGAGTACTGTAGTGCTGTATGGAATGGTATAAGTGGGACGTTGAGTGAGAAACTTCAAAGGCTGCAAAATCGCGTTGCCAGAACCATTACACTGTAAATACTTACAACTCACTCATCCAGCCTCATTTTGAGTACTGTAGTTCTGTATGGAATGGTGCATGTATAAATGGGCAGTTGAGTGAGAAACTTCAAAGGCTGCAAAATCGCGCTGCCAGAACCAATAATGAAATTAGTTCATCTCGTCTTCGAAATGCACTCTGTTGGGTAAATCTAAGTTTAATACGTAAAAGGAAAAAGACCATTACGATGTTTAAGACAATTCATCAATTCTCACCGAAGTATCTGCAAGATCTGTTCATTGAACGTAGCGCCAACAATAATCTGAGAGGATCAATTAAATTCCAGTTAACAAAACCAAGAACAGACTATCTGAAGCGAAGTTTCGAATATAGTGGCGCCGTTCTATGGAATGGTCTTCCAGAATCTTTAAGATCTAGTAGCAACAGTCTGGGGGTCTTTAAAAAGAAGATTAAAAGCCACTACTCCTCATTTGGCTCCCGCACGGCAATCATGTAAACCAGTGTATCTTTTTTTTAAATATATTGTATATTTTTACTGATGATTTACCGTGTTTAAATAAAGTTTATTATTATGCAGTAAAACTATCTGTATGCACAGTGTTAGATATAGCAACACAGGACGCAAGGCGTAACCTGTGAGCAAAGCGAAACGTAAAAATTTATAATAAATATCTGAAAATAAAGCTATTAAATAAATAAAATATAAATACATATGTATAAAAATCATAATCTAAGTGTCTAAAACTGCTATTGATAACTGTTAATGGCTGATCTATCAATTTTGATACTAAAATTCTGTTCCTATTTTAATAGTTCTTGGAATGTTCCGCGCTGCCAATGTTTGATATTAAAATCCTCATATTATTACTTTAAAAGTTCTCGCAATGTTCAGCGTTGCCGATAAAACCGCTTTCTGCATTCTCTCCAATACTTGAGAAGTTTTTCGCCCAACCAAAGATTGCACGCTAATTTC
>JAOTRI020094972.1:0-15034 GCA_028564885.2 Zoanthus sanctaehelenae | reverse complement strand
TATTAGAGTTGAATTTTTTGTATGGGTATTAAATTTCGCGTGTTTAAATTTCGCGAGAATTTTTTTTCGCGGGTCTTCAATTTCGCGATTTTTTTACAATCGCGAAAAACGCGAAATTAAAGACTCGCGAAATTAAGTACGAATAAGGTATTAGACCTCTCCGCCTCATGGAGTACGAGTTTGAATTACTCATTTGGCCTGCGACCTTTTGGCATGGGCTGTTGAGTCAACTTATAAGCCTTCAACATCTTTGACGGATAATATTCATTTGTGATAAGTTTGTTTGAATTATATTTTTTGTCCAGTCAATATTCACTTGCACGTGATGTCTTTTCGTCCAATAAGAATGTGACAAAGGATAACTCTAATAGTTGGTATAGATCAATCTAAATTATCACAAAGGTCCTTGCTATAAAATATTTCTATTGTAAGTCTGCATTATTGTAGAAGCTGTCTTTGTAACACATTTAGAAATTTTGGGTTAAACATTAAAGGAAGAGGTCAAAACTTTGGGCCTTCTTAGGGACCCGACTTTTAGGAGGGGGGTGGTCATCTCTGCTTGAGTTTTTGCTGATTTGGTTGGGTTTTGACTACTTTCCCCTTGCATCACATAATAAGATAATTCTCAGCTTATAAAAGTATAATTAGAATAGTAATAAGCAGAGATGACCACCCCTTCTTTCAAAAAGTCGGGTCCCTAAGAAGGCCCAAAGTTTTGACCTCTTCCCTTATTACTAAATTATTACTTTTGGCATGTTTTTTGCATGATTATTGATGTTTTAAGCCTCGAATTATTTTTAATTCTGTTCTTATTCCTGCTAAAAAGTGTAGTTTAATACTAAAACAATTATCCCCATCTGTGTTGGTGCCTGGCGATAGATATTTATCTCCACTTCGGGGAATATATAGCTGTTAAGTATCCTCTTCCATTGCCAAAAGACTGAACAACAAGATTAATTTAACATTTAATTGAAATGGGAACCAAGTTAATGATGCAAGACAAATAGAGAACTGTTATAAGGCAACGAATACCGTTCACTGAAGACGCGGGTTTCTGAGCACAAAAAAGAAGTCGTGAAGTTCGACCAAAATTCCAAAGTTGCGTGGTCACAATCGTCGATCATTATCGCACGGATTTTGAAAACGTGGAAGTCGTCCGACATGAGGCACATTACCATCAGTGACTTTTTTCTAGAAGCTTGGACGTCTGTTTAGAGACCCGAACTCTGGGAATGATCACATACTCATCACAGCGGTTTACAAGTGCTCGGAACGCACTTAACATTCCCTCGAGTCACGCAGAATTTAGCACGGGCAACGTTTTCAGTTTAAGCGGTTTTTTAAAAATCACGCGTAACATCAAGCGTTAGAGTTAGTCGAAAGGTTTTGCTTAAAAATATAAAAGTCAGTGACAAACATATATAGTGATTACATCATGTCCTGACATACACTTAACGTACTTACTTAATTTTTAAACACCCTTTCTATCTGCCAATCAACATTTCACGCTGAAATTTACATCAAAAATTTGAAATACTATTTTAGTAATGGTCACGCGTAATCTCTCAGAATCAATAAAATCGAACCGGAGTTTGGAGACACTCTTAAGATTACTTTTAACTGGTGCGTTGTTGATCATTTTAATCCTAGGCGACGAGAGACTTCGTTGGATAAAGTGGGAACAAACGATGCTGTAAATGGTAGGTGTTTCTAATAAGTGCTAGATTAATCAAGTTGTCATTTTTTCTCTCAGAGAGTTTCATATTTATTTTAAGAAACTTTAATTTAGATTTACCAAAGGTGCAAGTTTGTTTTTAGAATCCAAAAATCCGACAGCGACAAAAACAATTATGTATAGTGTAGGTGAGTTTTACCTGCTTATTAACAACTGCGCTTTCAGAACTTTGTTCAAACTTCAACCTATATTTACAAATCCTGTTTAGTAACATTAAGAGATTAAGGAACAAAGATTTTCCCATTAATCTGCTTAATCAAAATATGGAGTGTTCTGTGTAAAATGGATTTTAAAATGCATCATGGTACGTTCTTAAAAGCACCAGAATTTGAAACAAATAGGTTCTGTGTTTTTATTTTGGATTATCAAGCCGCATTCCATGGACACCTTGACTTTTGCACTGTACATAATCTCTGAACAGAAAAACGTGTGCATACAATTATGATTGAAACAATGCTTAAATTGCTTAAGCAAGGGAGATTTAAAAAAGCTATTTCTAAAGTTGTTTTGAAATACAGGCCTTTAAAAACATGAAACTGTGAATCTAACATGAAAATTAAACTTCTTTTAAAAATATTTTTGTGTAGGTACAAAATGACTTGTCTTCTTGTTTACACAGTAAATTAACTGGCGCAGAAATTGAAGGAAATATTTGTAAACAATAGCAATATACGTAGATTGTTTAATCAGAAATGAAACAATAAATGTCACTAAAACAGAAGCGTTTAAATAGAGCTGCCATCTCAAAATTAAAAAGGTAAATGAAACTTTGAGTTTTAGAATGCCGAGCGTTTTTGTTGAGATTTTTAAAATGTTTATTATTTTATGATATAGAGCCGCGTTCTTATTGGTCAAAACTCATGTTTTTGATAGTACGAGGATTTTAATTGGTCTAGTGTGTTTTCATAGCGCTAAATGAACAACAGAACTGTGGTTGACTGTTTCCTAGTTGTGAGCATTTACATATCCTTCCAACTTAAATTGTCTTTCTTTTTGTTGAGACTGTAGATAAAGATTTTTTGAAAAAAATATATTAATAGTATAATAATAATAATAATAATAATAATAATAATAATAATGATAATGATAATAATAATAATAATAATATTGATAATAACAAAGACTTTATTTAGGTGTTAAGTCTTTTTAGCTGGCCGAAGACCTATTAATTGGGAAAACCATCTTTACCAATCTAAGGTGGACGGAGACTTTTCGCACGACAGACACACACACATAAACACGTTTATAATGCTCGTGCGCCAACGGTTTTACGTCCTTATCCGAGAAGACGTGAAAATCTGACCATTTGCCGATGTTAGAGCAAGCAAAGACAAGACTTTCTCCTCAAATATTTTTTAAAAGACCGTGTTGGTCCGGCCGGGAATCGAACCCGAGCGTTCCGCATGATATACTAGCATCTTTACCAACTATAGGCTGACCAGACATAAAACAATAAAACACGCGGTTTTGTCTTTTTAAAAAAATAAAATATGCTTTTTGTGCCATCATTTAGCCTGTTGAAAACCTGTTGTTTTGAAAGCCTGGTGAAGCCTGTTGTTAATAAGTACAGGCCAATTTCTATATTACCAGTCTTCTCAAATTCTTTGAAAAGGTAATTTTTGATAGATTACTAAATTTTATTGATCAGCATGATATACTGTACATGTATATGCATCAGCATGGCTTTCGCCCTCAGCACTCAACTAGTTTGGCCTTATTGCATCTTATTGATCAAATTTCTTCTTCAATTGACAATAAAGAAGATAAAGAACTATGCATTGATGTTTTCTTGAATCTCTTAAAAGCCTTTGATACTGTGCCGGAATCATGAGATGTTATTGGCTAAGCTAGAACATTATGGTATCAGAGCTAGATTGAAAATTACCTTCAAAATCGAAAACTATATGTTCAGTATAAAGATACATCTTCTGATAACTGAATACAGTTAAATGTGGGGTCCCTCAGGGAAGTATACTTTGTCCACTGCTTTTCCTCTTGTATGTTAATGACATTGTATATACTCCTCTGAAACCTTAAAATTTATTTTATATGCTGCATGATGACATTAATGTCTTTTATTCGAACAAAAGTCCCCCACTTGCTTTTAATGTTTTGAATTCTGAACTTGACGAGATTACAAAATGGCTACTTGCTAAAAAATTGTCCATCAATGTTAAAAAAAATCTAGTTACATGCACTATATTCAAAGCTAGACAAAAGAAATTAACATTGAATAATTCAAACATCATGATTAGTAAGACTGCTATCGAACGCAAGACGACTTTAAAATTTCTGGGTGTATTTATTGAAGAAAATTTAAATTGGAAAAAACATATTCATGTTATTTGTGGAAAACTGTCTCGATCGATAGGTCTACTCTAAGTGCCTGCTAACACAAGCATCTCTATTTCAACTTTATTTATCACATATCTACCCGTATCTTTATTATGGAAATATTGTATTGGGGTCCGGCACCTACCATTCTAATTTTAAAAGGCTTCATATTCTTCACAAACGTCATGATGATAAGAATTATCACTAAATCTGCATATGATCCTCACACATTTCCTCTATTCATTATCAGGAGGCTTCTGAATTTGAATAATATTGATCTTCAACAAATTGGTATTTCTATGTACTCATGATCACTTCACCACAAACTACTCCCAGGTCATTTCTAGAAGCATGCTTGAAACAAACTCAAATTCTCACTCTTACAATACTAGACAGCGTAATGATTACAGGTGCCAACCATGCAGGACTAACATTAAAAAATTCTCTTTCTGTTTTGAAGGCCCTCACTTCTGGAATTCACTTCCCCTCTGAATTGAAATCAAAATCATCACTTACCTCATTTAAAATGATGCTAAAACAATATTTGATGAACCTTCCAAACTCAACTTAAAGAGTTAAACAATTTTTTTTACGAGTAATTTATAACAGTGTTTTTGCTATCTTCAATTTCTGCTCATTTATTTGCTCTTCTTTTCTCCTCTGAAGAATTCAAGATTAACTAACTCTCCATTAACCAGTTCTTGTAGTTAAGGCAGTCTAAATATCAGAAGCCTTCAGTGGCGGATCAAGAAATTCTAGAAAGGGGGGTGAATAACACAAAGAATTTACCAAAGACTTTTGGAGAAGAAGTGTGGCAAGTACAAAGAATTTACCAGAAAATTGAAGAAAAGGGGGGTGAAAATCCACCCAATTCACCCCCCTGTATCCGCCCCTGGCCTTGTGATTTCTATTTAGACTGCCTCATCATTCAGTGTCTACCTTAATTCCTATATATCAGATAGAACATAACTATACATACACTGTAACTATATCTAATGTAAACTACTGTTGAAAAAAAATTGTAATACTGATGATACATGAATAAAGTGATTGAAAACAAATCCTCGGCAAAGTTTATGAAAATTCCCGAGCAGGTGAAAATGTTCAACTGGAACAATAGTGGATATCATAATGAATGTAAAGCGGGGCTTCTGTGTTTGAACTGAGCACATTGCGAACGTAAATTAAAAGATTGATAAGATCTCGACCACACGAGTACTGAGATTTTGTATCCGCAAATTTTTTGCGAGGATACAGCTAGCGACCACACGAGTCCGCCGTATACGCTTGGTGTCTCCGCAGTGTCTCCAGAGATTTCTGCAATACGCTGTACGGCTTGTCTCCGGATACGTGTGGATACTTGTCTCTTGTCTCCGGATACGTGTGGATCATCTTGTATTTCTGCAATACGCTGTACGGTTTGTCTCCGGATAAGTGTGGATGCTTGTATCCGGATATTTTTGTATGCGATGACGTTTTAGCATTGATCCAGTCTTTTCAGAGCGTGTGTTTTCATTGTTCTTTGACATATCCGGATACATAGCGAATACCGCGTCCATGTGGACGGTTTTATACGACTCGTATACGCTACGTGTCGACGCAGTTATTTTCGTATCTGGATATAAAAATTTCCGGATACAAAAATTTCCGGACTCGTGTGGACCAGACCCCTGTCAGTACAGGTTTAACTAGAAACATTATCACTTTTTTTCAGCTTCAGCCAAAACTTGTTCTTCAATTGTTCTTAATTTTCCAATTTAAGTCTCATTGTTCTAATAAAGTTGTTCTTATCGAAAGACTCTCATCCGCTTAAGCTTTAGCTTAGCTTATCAAATGAATAAATTAAGTGTATAGTACCTACAAGTGCTACAAAGCCAATAAAAGTTGTGAATGAAGAAAGTGGTATAGGTGACCGAGAACGTATACGTCGGAAATATGGCCACATAAATCCAACCATAAAATAGAAGCAACGACTAGACACCAAACAAGAATGAGTTGATTCTTGCAATAGCATGCACGAGATCGTAATCGCGTTGAACTTGTGTCTGTTCATGAGTCGGCTAGACACTTGAGGATGATTTGTAATTGCCAGGTTACCATCGTCCCGGGAGCGGGTTTTTTCTTTATCTGTACAATTGGTAACTCGCTTCATGAAGGGGCCCTAATTTACCAAATGCACTGCTGTAAATGTCTGCAAAAGGCAATTTTAATTAAGTAAAAACGGACTAAGTTATTTATTATTCTACTGAATCTGTAAGAACCTTTTTAAGAAAAGCTCAAGTATAAAAAATCCCAAAACTTAAAAAGCTTGCATACAGGCTACGAGGCAATACAGAAAGGCCGTGCATGCACAAACTACACGGCGTCATATATAAGCGAAGAAAATATAAAGGCTTTTCAAAATCAAAACTATATGACAGTTGATAAGAAAAAGTTTTAATATCTATATATATTTCTAATTAAAGTGTTGATTAGAATAATAATGAATTTATTTCTTGTAATCTTGATTTTTAGAGACATCTGGTTTAGTTATTCTGTTTTTTCTGACTTCGATCACAAAGTTAAGTTCCAATTTTTTTGGAGTTTTTGTCAATCAGTTGCCAGATGAATTGAAGAAAACATGTGTTAACAAATCTCGTTGTATTAATTTTGATGATAAGTTTGTTAATTTCCTGTTACACTCGGGGTTTTGTTATTTTAAATGATTAAAGATTACTTTAAAATTTTTCAAAAGATTGAGGGATGTACGTCCGGCCCGCTTAAAACAAAATATACCGTCCACTGTCAGTTTTGTCGGACAAAAATTCCTAGAAAATCGTTTCCCGCTGTTGGCAGTAATTATGAGAAATTTTTGGCTGTCTCTTATCTTATCTTTAAAAGACATCTTCTACAGCACAGTTTCCCACGTTTTGTCGTTTTGAAATTTTAAAGTCAATCAGTTTTAAAAGATCTAGGCAAATCTTTTAGAATAAAATGTACAATTTTAAGTAAAGACAAATCTTTCAACAAAGTAAAGTTAAAACAAAGTTCTTCCCACCTTCAGTTTAGGATTAAAATGCAACTAAACTTTAGATAAATTTATCATTTTTATCCCCGCAGATGTTATGCTATAATGTTCTTTAATATATAAAATTCTACTTTTCTATAGCCGAAGCTTAAAGTTGACAATGAGTTTTGTCACATACACTAAAACCTTAATCATTGCCATTGTTTCTTATTAACTATTTCTCGAAATGATATTTAATTTCAAATTAGTTTCCACTTTTTAAAGATTGTTATTTAAAAGAATTATAGGATAATTGAATGGGTATTCATTTAAGGATTCCAAAACTCCAACCCTTTCCGTCAATAATTAAAAGCCTTTTAATTGAAAACTTTAAATTGCCTCTAAAAGGCGTTTAGCATACTTTAGAATCATTTTAGATACACGAACGGCCAAGCAAAGTGACAAGCCAGTAGATTAGGTAAGAATATAGTTGTTTAAAAAAGCAATGCTCAAGTTTTGAAGCTAATACTAAACTCATTAAATTAGTTCTCTTCATATATTTTATAATAATATCAAGGCTGAAATTTGCTAAATTATAAGCATATTCTTAAGAAATACAATTACAAATTTTGTTAAGAATATAATTTTGCATGTCTAGAAAAAAACTTTCTAATTATACATGTAATGCAATTGCCTTCTAATCCCAGTTGGCAAAGCAATATACAGTTCTTTTAGCTTTGAAGCTCTTCAATGCCATTGTTATTTTAAAAACGAAAACTTCGTGTCACCGATATTCTCGGAACTAAGACTGATATTCGTAGAATTAAATATTTTCTGCTTAAAATCGGCCATAAAATAGGAAAACCAAGCCTCGTTCCGTAACTGACAATATTCTTATGTGTAGTGCAGATTTTTTATATATGATCGCTATGTACAAAGATTTTCCTCTTCCTTTAGAATGAATATCATCAGATTTTCAAACTCTCGTACTTTTTGTTTGGAGTGAATGAAAAAAAAAACAAAAACGAAACTGGAATTTGATGTGCTGCATGTTTTTAAATCGAAAATGTTTCATACTAGATAGAGTTTTTTCTTAGTACTTTTTTTGGGCATCCTGCTCATGAACAGTAACTGTTTTGCTATTTTTTCAGCAGCATTATAGTTATGTCTGTTCAGATATCTTTTTGGAAATACAAAAATTATAAACAGTAAGAATAATTGTTCTGTGCTCTTGAATCAATCATGTTTTGTGTACACTTAGCTTTCGCCAATGCTGCTGCGGCCATCAAGCATCATGAAAAAGTCAGTAGGTGGTGATGAGTCATGGAGTTCTTCTTGATTGCTATAACGGTGAATTAAATGGTGGTCCCCATTATCAAACAATGTTAATATACTTTATAGGATATTCTCTCACCTTAAAAAATGACAGTTGAGTCGCATTTCTGTTAAAATGATTCACATATCTTATTCTTTGTGTAACTGAACGTATAAGAACAATGCCAAAACCATTTTTCCCACAAAGAATTAGTAATATAACTGGCAAGTTTTCAATATTTTTACATGCAGAGCCGCCAAGGCTTCAGAAAGTACTTGAATAAGTTCTTAACTTTAAATAAAAGTATGCTGATTTTCGGTCGTGGCCAGTCACTGATCTCCACTGTTTTAAAACTGTTTGTTTTATACATTATAAAAAGAGTGTACGCCATATTCAATCACTTATATTTTTAATAACACAAATCTGACTTTGTCAATATTCAAACATCATGGCAACTTTCCTTCCTTCCAAAAAATACCCGAGTCTGCTTGAAGATAACCTGCAGTGACGCGGATTTAACTAAGGGGGTGGGTGCATAGATTGGTTGGCTAGCCAGCCCCCTATTTTGGAGCGTGAAATTAAAAAAATAAATGGAATTCTTCATATACAAAAACTGTGTCTAAAATGATATAAAGTAGACTCTCAAGTCAAAGTTTATCGTAAACTGAACGTATCAGTTGCTGAAGTTCGGCAGGAGTCATGCATGACATCAATGATCATCAGTTGTGTTTAATAAACGGCAGTCATAGAAGTTTTTGAGTTACTTGTCATTTCCCGTACACAAGTATAAAGGCTTAACGAATTTTCAACAATAATGACCTATTTGAGCGCTGTTCAGAGTCAAATCACAGACATCACAGGGCACCAACTGCTGTGCAAGCGACTAAATTTTGCAAGTTAACAATCAAATTGAAACTTCGTCTTCCGAATTACGCCTTTATATAAAATATCTTTTTCAAAAACAGCAAATTAATATAGACTTAATTTTTTAAGAATTCGGGCTCAGATTTCGGAATTTTTTAAAAATCAGTTGTCCCACACAAATTAAAAATTCTCCACTATTTCTTATTTTCATGACAATGATACTGTTATAAGAACGTTGAATTTGTCGACTGAGGCTGAACGTTCTTAAATATTTTCTGTATATCAGCCTCGAATGTTCTTTTAAAAACATGTTCTTAAAATATCTTTACTGATTTAAGACAACATATAAAATAATACATATACCGTATCTGTATACATCGAATTGTACATGTACTTTGTACTGTATCGAATAATTATCATAATTTGTGTTATTGTGAGATAAAACTGTACTTACATTCTTGCCAGTTTGTCTCCAGAACTATGCCTGAGAACTGCAATTTGGTAAATGAAAAACCTGTGGTGTAAAATTGTTATCTGCAAACTTTAGTCGAGAAACCCAAGCAAATTTTTCAATACCACGGTATGAATTATTTCATCATGAATAAATGTTCTTCACCTTTTCTCAGCCACAGCGTGTTCTTAACATTTTCTTAAATATTTGGCGATTTTCAGCCTCATGTTCTTGTAAAAAATACAGTGTGTATGGGTTTGCCATTGGGATAAATTGGAGTGCAACTGCAACACATGAAGATTTTGACAATCTCAGCCCAAGTATATTCTTATAAAAAAGAGTGTTGTAATTCTGGTTTTTATATATATTTGTCAGTTGTCACGTTTTTCGGTTTAAATGTAATAAACTGTAATTATCAAAAAAGAAAGAAAAAAGTAATCAAAAAGAAAGTAATAAAGATTAAAGGCAAGAAACTAAAGGAAAAATAGAAAAATCTGTTATTAAAATTCCGTTAAGTCTTAACTTTTTTCATTTTATACGGCCTTCAAAGAAAAGAAATAACAGAAAACTGGTAAAGACTGTTCGTGTATATACGGTTTATATAAGATCAAGAACCGCTGAGTTTGTAAAAATCACGAGGCTCGGATTTCAGAAACTTTACAAATTTTTTCAATAGAGGTTAAAACATCAGAAATCTGATTCTTCTATATATATTTGTAGCTTCCATTACTATGGTACGATCTACTTTTTAATGCTACTTTCAATGAAAACCTTAACAAAGTTTTGATCGCCGATTTAAAAGCGACAAAAATTTTTATTTGTTTTTTATCTGTAGAAAAAAGTAATAATTTCACTCTAAGAAATTTAAAGTGATTTATTAATTTACATGAATGACTTTGTTATCGCTGCTTCAAAATACATGAATTTTTTATATAACTGCTTTTAGTTTATCATGAGAACCTTTAAAAAACTTAAAATGTCAAGATTTTAAGAATACTGAGGCTCTGGGAAAAAGTTGACTTTTGTTTTTTAAAAAGTTTGAATTAGATTTGACTTTAAATTTTTCTGGCAAGAACAAAAGCTCTCAGTTTTTTGTTTTTTTCATCAACACTACAAACATCTTTAACCAGTTAGAATATATGAAGAAATTAAATTTAATTGGTTTAGAAGTTTTCGGAAAAAAAGTAGCAAATATTGACTCATTACTACAATGAATCAACACTTAACTGTTTTACCTATGAGATAGAAAGATAACATTATGGTTCTTTTTCAAGCTTTTCTTTCATAAAACAACTCAGTCCTGTCAGTGATGTAGGCCGTGCTTTTAGTTTCGCAAACTGATAACTTAAGGTGTCATAAATTAAGTGTTTTGATTGCTTAGGTCATTATAAACTTTCCTTGGACTTTAAAATTCCGTTTAATGGGTCTCCAATGAGTCATCATTTTTAAAGAGAGAAACGATGGACGTGTACTGGACGTGTACTGTTCACATTCATTTAGATACTAAAAAGGAAGAAATATAAAAAAATTTACATCTATTTATATCTCGATCAAGAGAGCTATGGAAAAGACTTTGACTGAATGTTGTTCATTGGATCAAACGCCGATCTTTTCAAACTATAATGCATATTTAAAATTAGTATGATAATTTATAATTGAGCCTCAATCTGAGAAAATTTGCTTGTAAACATGCTGACATAATATTTTTAGGAACCGCTTCTTATTTGCATTTCGTTTAGTTGAGATCGACGTTTGACCTGAACACTCTGAAAACATAATTTTGGTCGAAACAAATTACAATTTCACTTTACTCATGAAAAGTTTGACGTTTGTCCCAAGACTTAGATATCTCAAAATAACTGAAATTCATATTTATAAGATGTAGATAAGCATGTAAACCCGCGCGCGCGCCACTCGAGGTTTTGTTTTCCAAAATTTTGTTTCTCGTATACCATTGTTTTTAGTTTTAAAAAAACTGTTTTTTAAAAGTAGATTAGTATCTTTTCATTTTGTTTAATTTCTTGATTGGAAAACAGCTGGTTTAATATCTCTTTTGTTTTGTCTTGCGGTCAGTTTGTTTTCCTTCGCGTTATGGAGTATAAAACGTTGTGAATAATCTGTGTTTCTTTTTTTTTGGAAAACTAGTTTTTAGAGGTGACCCAGCTGAAAGCAATTAATGGAAATGATTAAGCACCATCTACCAAATACGCTGTTTCTCTGTGCGTTCCTCGCTTTTTCAGGTATGAAAACGTTAATCATATTACAATGCATATTAAATTTCAGCATTTTCAAAAGAAAAGAAATTTTACCATTTTATATTGACATAAAGTAAATGTTATCGAAATAGTTTGTAGCACCACAATAACGCGTAGCCTATCCAATATATGGTAACATAATCGTCTGCGCCAACAACGTTGAATTTAAGACGTTCTTTGTAATCTCTTGAGATTTTATCTTCTTATAACAGTACGTAAATTTATATCTTTTAAAAAAGGACAACATCAGAGCTGAAATACAACCATTATGCGCATAATCGGAAATTATTACCCATAATCCCTTTTAATTTCCGGTTTTCTGTGCGTGACACCGAAAGACTATATATGCTAAAATTGATTCAAATTGGAGAGTAAACTGTTTGACAGATTAAAAACATTTCATATCTTATCAGTTTTGTAGTTTCCGATTGATAAAAAATAAATCAGTTATACTAACTTTAAATTGAAATACTGAAAACACTGCAAGACCACTGCTACAAATCTGTAGGGGTAGGGGGGGGAGATGTTTTACAGACCTAGATCAGCAAACTTTTTTAAAAGACAACAAATAATTTAAATAAATTCTGCAAGCTGATCTGTATGGCGTATAAGATACTGGCCTGTGTAAAAATGAAAACAAAAATTTATTTTGCCCAATATTTTGGCTTGCAAAACAAACCTTCTACAGGAGCTAGTGAAAAAACTAAAATAAGAATGCTCGTTAAGATGCTACAGATAACAGTTTGAAAAGTTTTATCCAAACTTTTCGAACTGTTATCTGTCAGTTTGTCAGTCTAGTAAAGGTTTACTCTGGATTTCGATTCATTGTCGCCATTTCTTTGAGAATTAAACATAAAGCGTCTTTGTGCGACTTAAGAAAAGCCTAGGTGACTTTGGGTTCCAGAGACCTGGCCCTAGTACGGTATTGGTTTAGTTAAAATGGCAAACAAAGAAAAATATTTATTATGTATTTTACCTTTGTAACAGGTGGATTGGCCTTTCGACATGGCGAAAGAAGTGCAAGCAACGAGGTAAAGATTCTTTGAAAACGTTTATTTTTAGGTGTTAAACTGTGCTAATTAGTTATTGTCCACTAAAAGGCAGTTTCTACTGAATCGCAACGTTTTCTTCTCTTGCTGGTACTTTACTAAAACGGAAAATAAAATATTCTAAATTGTAAAAGTCAGAAGAACAACTCAGAAAAGACAGTAGTTTGAATAACAATTAAAAGTCACTTGTTGAAACAGCTTAATCTGAAAATATAAAGTTGAATAATGTTCTTGTGATGCACGCAATGGCAACTTTACAAAGTGGGTATAGTGACCACATTGTATGGGTTAGCACCTTTTGATAATTCAGATAACCACGTTATGAAACCGGAGAAGTTGAAAAATTGAAAAGTTGAGATTTTTTTTACCACCAACTGGTTAGCCCAGTTGGTAAGGTGCCAGTCTAACGTACAGGAGGCTCGGGTTCGATTCTCGGCTGGACCACCACTCAGGGTCTTAAAATAATTGAGGAGAAGGTGCTGCATTTGCTCTAACATCTGCAAATGGTTAGACCTTAACGTCTTCTCGGATAACGACGTTAAACCGTAGGTCCTCGGGGATTATATCTGTGTTCATTTATGTGTGTTGTAACTGTGAAAGGTCTCCGTCTACCTTAGAGTGGTAAATATGGTGTCATTAATTAATAGGCCTTTGGCTGGATAGAAAGACTTGACACCTAAATAAAGTCTTTATTATTATTATGGCAAACAAATTCACGTTTTAATGTTTTCAGGATTCCCAATCCTGTTCTGAGACTGTTTGAGATCACTAAATCAGGACGGCGAGCGATTTTAAAAAAGTGCAAGTACTACACAAATAATCAAATCCACTGCGCGTCTGATTTAGGCAGCGTTTACACGTAGCCGGCTATTTTTGTAAATTTTTTTATCCCTTTAGGCCAAGTGTTTACACTTAAACGCCTATTTAGCCGGCTATTTTCAAAAACGCTTCTCAAAGTGAGTATTTTTGAAAACGCTGTTTATACGTTTACGAGTAAACGGTTAAAGCCGGATATTTTTGTAAACGCCTACGTCACTGCTAGTGTCCTGTCTTGAGATAGAGAATTATTCCAACATGGCGGACAATCGGGTGCTCATGGCGACAATTATTGTTTCTTTTTTAGTTGCAAGTCTTACCAATTACTATCGAAAAGGGATAAAAATATGGCCGTCTACCTGTAAACGCCACCTTATATCTCATATAGTCTCAGTAAAGTTTTTAAAACTGAGTTGTTTTTGTATCTTCAGGGTCTCTCAGTTCATCATCAAATGTCCAGAAGAGAACTAGAGAATTATTTCGGTGTATCTTCGCACTCTGATGGTATGAGAATCATTATTGCATTATGAATACTTCGGTGTTCCGATGTTAGGCTAACTTTAGGGGCGGACAAACAATGCAACATTTCATGCAACATTGCACGCAAAAGGGTTGTTGCAGCACACGTGTGTCTACCTCCAAAAAGTTTGTTGCGTGATTTTACAACGTGATGTTTCGCACGAAGTTGAATCGCTTCCTACTCTTAAACTGCGCGCAAAAAGAGCTCTTTTCTAAATGACTTCTTGTGAGACACCATTTTAATTATTGTGATGCTGGGCAATCACACGCGACCATATAGAATCAAATTCAGCTATGGTGCTGCTATATATCTGAGGAAACACCCACCCTACTAACACAAACCATTTTTGCACATTGAAAAAACTTTCACTGTTTCGGACAAACAAGTTTCCTTAACCTTTTTGATCTAGCAATTTATTATAAGTTAGTATACTTATGCAACAACTTTACAAGAAACTACTTGATCTGTAGTTTTAGATGATTACTTTATCTCATCCAGTCAGGTTCATAGTTATAAAACAAGAATGGCCCCAGAGTCTTTTTGTGCATCCTTTTCATAGTCCTTAACCCTTTAAGCCCTAAGAGTGATCAGCATCGATTTCTCCTTGTAATATTAATGCCTTATCAATCAAAAAGGTTACGAGAATTAAGAACATGATCGCAGAAGATGAGTTCTCTTGATATCCAAACAAATTCTCCCCACTACTGCT
>JAOTRI020094962.1:0-15037 GCA_028564885.2 Zoanthus sanctaehelenae | reverse complement strand
GTGACACCTGGCTGGTTTCTTTCATCAAGTAAGCTCAAATATTACCTTCAAGCTTCATGATGCCATCTAGTAGTTACGAGAGGCAAAAAAAGGCTCCAAAATTAGCAAAAATCCACTTTTAACGGCTGCTACAGCAACAACAAGACACCATCACCTCATCAACTGAAAACACGATCCCTGGGCACTACACAACGTGGGATGTTTCCACAGCAATGCCTTATATGAATTTGAGAAAGCCAATTGATTGTTTTGATACAAAAAATTGTTCAAAAAGGCAAAACCTCCCAGTAGTCAGAGGGTTAAGCTAGTGTATAAACCTTAACTTTGAGAGGGAATGGGGGTGCATTTGCACACTGCTCATTCCTCCCATGAACACCCCTGATGCATAAGTCGGTATTACTAGAACTCTTTCATTTATACTGTGTCTAAGAGCAACAAAAGATAAAATTTTGGCTTAAGTATTGATTTTTGTTATAGAATGAGACAAAAGATGTGTTGGTTCACAACAGCAATGAATGTGGATACCTATTGGTGTGTCAAAAGTTACTTTTGTCTTTTCTTCAACATTGCCACCTGTCCTGACAACCTTGAGCACTTACTTTGTGAACACCTAGCTAACGATAAATATAACGAGACTTCCAAACTTGTGGCTAGCAAAGACCTTCACTACAGTATACTGGTAAGTAAAGCCATAAAAAAGAATGCCAATATCTTTGCTATCTGCAGGTTTAACAAGCAATCGTCTTGAGTACCTGTTGATCTAACATTTGCCATGTAAGACTTGGCTAACAATGCGCAAATGTTTTCATTCTTCGTTTTCAAAGCAGGGGATAAATTGGTTAGTAGTTGTATTTTTTTAAGGCATGGGATAAATTAGTTAATATGCAATGGTTTTTCAAGGGATACCGTGGAAATTCCATGTATCATATGATATCTTATCCTACCTAATGCAACCCATATCATGTCATACCATACTACTTCATATCATGATATCTTATTCTACTGTACCTAATACAACCCATATCATGTCATAGCATACTACATCATACCATATGATATCTTATCCTACCTTATACAACCCATGTCATGTAATACCATGTTACATCATATCATTTATCTTATCCTACCTTATACAACCCATACCATCCCATACTATAACAGAAACTAGTGAGGGAAGTGAACCAAATATGAAACATTTTCTTATTATATAATTAAGTTTTGAGATACTACAGAATGCAAAACAAAAAAATAAAAAAAAACAGATGCAAATATAAATTAATGATTTATATACATTACCATTATAGTGAGGATACATGTCAGTTTAATCATTTTAAATTACATGTTTTTACTAAGGTCTAGTAAACAAAACATGCCTCCTAGACCTAAGCTTTCTATTATCTAATCTAATTAGTTTATTCATAGAGTAGTTTAAATGTACTAGATTTAACTATACACTTTAAGGATGGATAGCCCACATATAGTCATTTGTATTTGCCTTCTCACAGGGTGAAATAATATATTTCTGTTGTCAGAAATGTTGTAGAAACTTGCACTGTTCTCATTTTTTAGCATAAAATATGTGCAGCATACATAAAATTTTGTTTGTGCTGGGTTTTCATTACATGAAATACAGCTTTAAAAGAGCTGGTAACTGAAAATGGACAAAATATACAGACCAAGAAATTTTGCCAAAATGAGCACAACAATATTTTGAGCAAAATCTCTTACAAATGCATTGTTTTGTGTTGTCTACTAAAATCTAAGTGGTGTTTTCAAAACAATAAAACTTAAGCTTAAAGATATTAAAAAATATCTGACAAATTGGACAAAAGTCAAATGTAAAACGTCAAGTATTCATTTGAAGTATCTTGATTATGATCGAGAAAGGCCTGTTAAAACCACAAGCATAGTGTTCCATGTTGATTTCATTTTCAAAATAATAAAACTTCGCTTAAAAACAGACAAGTCAGTGATAAAAGTCAAAGGTAAAATGTCTAGTATTCAAAACCTCGACTATGACAGGAAAGGACTGTTAAAATCATATCAAAGCACAAAAAGACTCAAAAACAAGGATAACTGGCTAAATTGATAAATAATTCCATAAAGAATGAAATTATCATTTGATATTGTAAAAGTAATCCAGCAATTTAAGCACTTCACCAGAGTTTTCTCTGCAACATGGCGTCTTGAGTTTGACATCCCACATGCATGAACAAACTTTATTTTTTCAGTATAAGTATACCAAACATTTCTGAAACAAATCGACCAAGTTGTTGTTTCGGAATCAAGAAACAATTAAAACCCGAATAAAACTCCCACTCTCACTCACTCACAGGCGATAGCTTAGTGTCAAGGCCTATTATGAGGCACTATTTGCAAATAGCGTAAGAGATTTTTATATTTTCAAAGAATTGCAAAAGCTCTCCAGGCGCTCAAGTGAGTTCAGGACGATAGCAAATCAAGTAAAAACTGGCTTACATCTAAATATTAAAAAAAGATATTTACATCTTTATAGAACAGGCCATTAAGTAAATTGAAAGCTTTCTTTCTAATTTACAAAACAACTCTTCAGCATTTACTTATTTACTTATTTACCTCCAAGCTTTAACTAGTGATTGTTGGTTGTTGATTATCTTAAAAATATTCAGTCCTTTATTGCTTAAAGTGTAAACCCGTTAAATACTGTATATAAAATATGTTTCCTTAAACAAACAAAATAAAATGGCACAAATACTATAATGTTCAGTTGTAGTCATTAATTACAAGCATTGTGATTCAAGCACAAATGTTCTTAATCACTTGGGGCAACTTAACATTTTTCTTTTGTCTGTGGAACTCAAGCCATCGCTTCAGCACTGGCAGCCTATAATTAGCTGGACTGCCAGATAAATAAGCTCCAGGTACATCTTTTTGACTAGAACAATCTCCTCCATCTCTTTTCTTTAAACCGAACTAATTATAAATAATTATAATATAGATAGGACCCTACGTGTGCTCTGATTGGTCGAAAATCTCAGAGCACGCGTAGGGTCCTATCTATATCAAAAATCACCTGCGGCTTGTGGTTTTTACATTTCCCTCGTGTTCTCAAATAGTCGTTGTGTTTTGTTAAATATAATGCGAAAATTCAATCTCCTCAGTAAGCTGTTATAATCAAACAGACTTTGTTTGGATTTCGATCCCAGCATCGCTCATGACGTCAAACTGTGACCGCATTTGAAAAGAGTGATATTGTCACTTGATCATCCATATTTTAACTGTTAGTAGCTGCTATTGTGAGCCGCTCAGCGAACTTTCTAAGACCCCCAGAAAACCTGTATATATTTGCAAAGCGCTTAGAGCTTTATAGGATAAGCACTACATAAATACTGCATTATTATTATTATTATTATTATTATTATTATTACAAAAAGTGGTTCTTAGAATAAAAACATTAATAAAAAATAAAAAAAGGTCTTTTTATCAGAATTCATTAAGATTTCTGTCATGCAATGGAAATTCTTAAAAATGGTGTAAATGAGAGACAAATGATATAAAACAGCAAATACAGTTTCAAGTTTTGTATTAACTTCTTTACACTATGACTATAACTAAACATAAAGCCTCTATAGTATGACTTTTGCAATTATAAATTATTTTTAGTTATACCCACTTGGTTAATAGAAAAGATAAAAATCAGTTTGCACTGTTAACTATAAAAACCAATACTGTAGGTAGTAATTTTAAAGTGTGAATAAAGTTTTAGAACTTAGAACTTAGAATAGATACACCCTTATAAGATTTCTCTAAAACGGCCGCGATTAAAAACGTGTGCAAGTGACTTGGCACTTTATGGGATCTAATAGCAGGCAGTGTTGTGTGTTGGAAGCTTTCTAAGCTAGACGATGTTACTACTTCACCTGGAAGTGAGTTCCAGACTTTGAGTGTTTGTGGGAAGAATGAGTAACTATGTGCTAATACATTTGCCTGTGGCCTATGGTTGGTAAGATTATGGCTCCTAGTGGGCTTATGGAAACTGGTGCGTATAACTCAATCAGGAAATTGACAGTTTATAATCTTGACCATTATGGAATTTATAAAAAAGAACTGACTGGTTAAGCAAACGTCTATGTTCTAATGTATCCCATCCAAGGGAATCTACTAAATTAGAATTGCTTGTAGTGGATTTGTATTTATTGCACACAAAACGGGTTGCATTCTTCTGCACTTGCTCCAGCTGATTGACATCTGTGTCAGTGTGAGGATTCCAGGAGGAGGACGCATATTCTAGCGTCAGACTCACTAGTGTCTTGTAGACTCTTTCCTTTACCTCACTGCAACAAGGTTTCAGTGTTCTCCTTATTAGGACCAAGGTCTTGTTGGCTTTAGCAGCAACTTTAGAACAGTGCGCACCCCAATGAAGGGTTTCGGAGCACCTAACATCATTGAGGCTTTTTTCAAGGACTTCAGAATTAGCTGAGTATGTAGCTTCAAAAGGTTTGCGCTTGTTCGTAATATGAAGAAGTGGACATTTGGATACATTAAAGTCTGGCTTTTAGCCTGCTTTTGCCTTAAATTAGTTTTAACAATTTTTTTCTTTTATTATGAGTGGTTCGCAAAGGTTTCAAAATTATTTGAAGTAGGCGGCTGTGTGTGCGGCTTTTGCTTTTATCATTCTAAACGACCAGGGCCTTTGTTGCCACTGCTGCTTTGGCGTAGGTTGCACTGTGCTTTGCAGAGTTTTTGAAAAACGTCTACAGATGCACCAACACCCTCTCGACTACCTTGTCACCACATGCAAGTGCTAATTTGTGGCATATGCAGTGAACCTTCAACATGTGCTTGCATTCTCTACATAGCTGAGCAGCTACTCCACCTTTTCCCAGTCATAACACTGCAGCCATCTGTTGCGAGCGCAGTTTATTCTGTCTTGTCAAACTCTGCTGTCCCCAGCTGCTTTGTTAACGTGCTCTTGATTGCACTGGCATTGGCAGCAGTAAATTCTTCCAAAACATTGTTAACTGCAAGAAATTTGAAATCTGGCTTGCGACAGTCTTGATCAACATATACTGAACAAAGCTGATCAGTTGCTCTTTGTTTGAGATATCACTCTCTCTGATTGTTTCGCCGAGAATAAGAAACATCCGTCTCACAGAACCTGCCGACTTATGGTCATAGTACAGGATATTAGAGAGATTTAGTAATCTGGGCAGTTCAACAAGTCGAACAAATTTGCAGTTGGGAAGTTCCTCTTTTGCAATCCAGTACAAGCTCAAAAAGATGTTATGGTACATCTCCTCTTTTATCTCTTCTCTCTTATCAATCTGCTTCTGGAATGTGGAAACCTTTGTCTTGTTCTTGGGATTTGAACAATCATGTTTTCTGCAGAGTAGGCAGAACATTCCGTTGCCCTTCTCAAACACCAGCCAGTAAAACCATGTTTTCTTACTGTAGCTCAATTCTTTATCAAATATCCAATGATGCTAAAATTTGTCCCTTGTGATATGCTTGATTCTTTCATTTTCTGTTTTGCTAATATTTGTGCAGTGATTATCATTTGCAGCAATGATAGCTATGTAAGTGTAAACATCATTTTTTCTAGCAAAAAAAGTTTCTAGCATCTCTTGTTGGAACTGGCTTGGAAGCAGCCTTTCTATTTGAGTCACTTACTAGCACGGTATTGCATTGAGTTTCCGTTTTTCTGTTTCTGTTTTTTTCTTGTTAACATTGTTAGGACATGCATCTGTGTTGTCACCCACTAACAAAGTTTCTGTACTGTCTGTACCTTCAAGACTATCTTCAAGAGACCAACTCTTGTTTCGCTCCTCTAGAATTCGGGAATCTTACCGTTTTCTTTCAATTTGGCTTTAATTGAGGTCATGAATGTGTTTGCCATGAGTTGACCAAGGGGAGAACCCATAGCAACACCGTCCACTTGCTCATATAAATTTCCATCAAACTGAAAAAGTTGATGTTTTACTGCAATTTGTAGAAGTTCTCTTAGCTGCGTCGGTTGAAGATTGGTGCCATGGTTCTTGTTAAACCAATTTTCGCGGAAGGTGAACACATGCAAACACTTGAAATGACATTTTTTGTCTCTCAAATAATTTTAATATTTTGAAAAGATGTAAAAATAACTGGGACTGTCTCATGTTTGAGATGCTTTTTATTCGTGACTTAAAACCTAATCTAAACAAACAAAAAGATTCAATTAGCTCTAAGTTGTTTTAAATTCTAAATTTTATTCGCTTCGCTTCATGATTTATATGCATTTATTAGCATGGATTGTCCCTAGTGTATTTTTAGAACAATGTGCATTTTTAATCCTTTATATTACTAGCCAATTTTATATTCAGTTTTAACTTGATAATGGTGTCAAGCAAACATTGAAACTTCAATTCTCTTTTAGCGTTAATTTTTATAACCAAAGTTTTTAAAATCAAACTTTTGATAAGATGTTTAGTTGTAACAGGCCAAACCAATGTAATATGTGCTGTAAAATGTTATTTTTATATACATGTACTAAACGGGAATTTATTAGATTTAAATTATTCAGTCTGTAGATTCTGTTTTATGGCATTCTTATAAAAAAAGCTGTAACATCACTGACGATCTGACTACGTATATCGTACATGTAACTTATAGATCATAGACGCCCTGAAATTGACTCAAAAAATTAAAACTGCCTTTATATAAAACCATGATCAGGGAGCTTTTTGTATAAATCCGTTTTGTAAAATGTGATTTATTTAACCATTTGACTCACGAAGGCCATGCATCAAGTTTCTCTGTATTTCCTGGAGCAAAATGGTGGTTCGAGATTCACTTTCGACTCAAAATCAAAACATATATGCATTGTAGAACTTTCAACCAGAAATAAAAACGAAAATCAATTGTTTAATTGTTAGTTTTTTTATTTTTTAACTTTATAATTTAAAAATATTGTAAAACAGTATTAAAATCTTTTAGAGAAAATCAAAAATTTATAAAAATTATTAATATGTAAAGTTTGTGCCATTATATGCAGGCTGCGATTGATAAATAAAAATGTATTTAAGAAAATATGACTTAAAAAAAACTAAACAAACTTTTTCAAAATTGGAATTAATTAAAAGAAAAAGTTTTTTAACTTAAGTTTTTATAGTTCTATGCTCAGAAATAGCGTTAAAAGCAATATTTATTTCATGCGTGTATCTTCACAAAACTTGACACTTGATGAAACACAATGTCGATTGCACAAACAGTTCCTGATGCATGCAAACTTCCAAAGTTTTATTTTGCTTCATTTAAGGTTTTACAACAAAATATTGTTGTAAATGGAAGCAACTTTCGTCTGTAAAAATTAATTCTAATTGCTCACTAACAAATCCATCAACTATAACAAATATAATTTACTTTTATCATTATTTATTGTGTATACTGTAATATATGTTTGTAGAGATTTGTTTTGTGTGTTACAATCTGTAAATAAATGATGCATGATGATGATGATGATGATCTATAAATTGTCAATGCTATTCTTCAAGCGTCTTGGCAAATATTGGAAGACCCGAAGCAAGTTAAAAACAATTACAAATTATTGTACAGAGCTTTTTTTTAAAACTTAAATTCTGTTTCCGTTGTCGCACTATTATAGAATTCTTCAAATACAAACTTCTTGACTGCTTGTTTATTCTCTGTAAAAATAAATCTCTTGGTTTCCAAAACCTCAAACATTTATAAATAAGAACTATGAATAAAGATACAAGATTTCTGTAGAATTTGTACTCAATTTCCCTTCATTGTATGACCATTTGGAAGCTTCTCCAAATAATTAAAAATACTTCTTGTTGACATACTGTTCGTCTTCACTAGTTTCTTTCTTCATTGGCTTCAATTTGCCGTTATAAATTGAGGAAATTTTCATTCTCAAACCAGGCTAAACTACTTTCAACCAAGTTTTTTGCATTTTCATCCAAAACTATCAGCTTTCTTTGCCATTTTGTCCTAGAACCCCAGCATACTTTTCAATGAGAAAAGCCATGCGTACCATTGCCATGTTTACTTTACTCTCAAAAGTTGAGTCAACTCTCATTCTCTCCCTTGTGTTAGGAAAATTATATGTGCAGTTGGTAGGGTTTGATTGGCTGTTTATTGTTTGAATCTAAAAAAACCATAAAAACAAATTATACACTATAGGGGGTGATGATGGGTCAAAGATTTGAGTTCTCTGTAACTGGCCAGTTGAGGCCGTTTTAGGAAAAGCAGAACATTGAATAACGGGCGGTTGAGGCCGTCTCAGGAGCCAAAGGGTTAAATGTTGTAAAAAAGACGCAGCTGAATTGAATAAATTACTAACAAACAATTAAAAGGAAACATTTATCAAAATAATTTCACATTCACTTACCTTGGGGACCTGTACTGGCTCGTGGCTTTTTGAAAAAACCAGTGGAAAAAAGCGTATGATTTTTTATTTTCTCTGCCATATTTTTTGCCCACGTGCTTTTCTCAAACTTAATTAAGTGTTACATGAAGTCACAGCCTTGTTCTTTCTGTACCTGCTGCCCATTTGTATAAACATGAAATTCAAGATCATGGCGATGTGGAAACGAAAAACAAAGAACATTATTTTGTGGTTTGATTTTATATACATTTTAAAATGTTATTGTTTTTTGACAGAAACTTGGGAAAGCAAATGAAATTAGGTCAAACTAAGGTAGCTGAGAGCAAACTTATTTAATTTTGGCATTTATATTAGGATTTAGTCTTTCAAATTAAATGGTGGAACTTGATAATCAATTGAGTTGCTTTTTTTGTTCCTTTGTAATTTTTCCCGTGATAAGACGAAAGTAGCTGGTGGAACTTCGCCGGCCGCCAGCTTATTTTGAAACCCCTTCGTTTGAAATGTAAAGAAAACATCAAGTGCACTGCACTTAAAAAATCCTTCATTATTGTTGCTGAACAAATACTGACACTAGAAATGTTTATTTCAAAACAAATATTATTCAGTTCTATCAAAACACAATGTTGTGTGAAGCTATTGTGAGTTGGTTTCTGTTGTTGCCCTTGCATTCCACCGGTATCTAGTTTTCTCTTTTCCTTTTTCCATTCCCTTTTGTGGGAAGCGAAGAATAAAAAGCTTGAGATTTGTATTGCAGCCCCTTCTTTTCATGCTGAGAAGCATTTGCTTTACAGTATTTACCAACTTTCTTAGGTCTTTTTTGTGTTTTGACGTTTTCCAAGTCCTTATAATTATTTTATTTTGCTCCGTAAACGCAATTGCAGTCAATTCTTTTTGAAGCATGTTTCTAGTGACAGAAAGGCCAATCTTTTGAGCCTGGCATGAGTAATGAGTTGTCTCACCACTGTTAAAAACAAGTATGCCCAGACCACCAGTCAGGTTGTTCTCGGAGTCAGATGTTTACTGGTCTTTTGGTGCAAAGCCTCACACGACGTGGCGTTAAGACTCGTTTGCATTTTATGTGGCATACCTTTCACACCCAACGAAACATTTTTTTTCATCACCTAAGTGATGTATCACGAGCTTTATGGTTTTAACTATAGCAAGTGGAAGAGGATCTTTGATCGGTTGATGAGTTTTTTCACCAGTGGCTGCATCCCTTTGATAACTGCACAACGATTTATCACTGATGGGGCAAAATTGAAGCTATGATTTTTCTCATGTACTTGCGTAGTGATGGAGTATAGCTTTCGTAGTTTGCAATATCGCCTTGAAATTGCCTTTGTTTTCCTGAATTGCCAAACTATAGAAGCTCTCTACTGCATTGGGAAATGGTCAGCCTCCCCCTTCTCCATAAATCTTTGCCATCTTTTAGTTTTTTACCTGTAATAAATAACTATAGTAATTTAAAGGGGGTAATTTACCACTGGTATAAAAAAATGTTATAAACTGCACTAACTGCTTGTATTGGTTTTTAAAATTGTATTATTAGATATGAAATGTGAGAAATATGCGCTCCAGTTAACAAGGAGTTGCAGCCTAGAAATCTGTACTTTTTTGGAACAGCGATTATTCTGTTCATAATTACTCATACTCTGTCGATGAGGACTTATCAAATTTTTAAGAAATTCCGTTTTCAAGAACTTTTTATCCTTCTTGATCAATTAATCTATATTAGTATTTACCCTTATGATCTGAAATAAGTGCCCTGAGATTGGTCCCCATCCTTTTGGTTAAGTGGGACACACACTTCTTTTGGCCATGGGCTTCTTTGCTGAAACAGTGTTTGTGGTGCTGCTATAGCCGTCGCCAGTGAAAGGAATATATTGAATGTTGGAATCCAATGACCTCTCATATAGCTGTAATACTCTAGTATCTTCCATGACTGTAAGAAAAACACTAATAAATATAATCTCAACAATGATAATAATACTAATAATAATATTAATAATATGATTGTTTTACTATTATTATTATTATAATTATTATTAATATTTTTAACTAGTCTTTTGCCATTAAAAATTTACTGTAATCATTAATAGTAAGAATTTCCAATGAATCTATTTTCATAAAAAAATGATGATTATGACAGCAAATTGTTTCAATTTCACATAAAATGAGAAAACAAGAAATTATATATTGAGTAGAGAAAAAAAAGTACCTTAGAGCCTATAATTGAGGCGGCATTGTGGTTTGTGTAATATGTAACTGTAAGTGGGAAAATTTCCCTTCTGCTTGCTTGTCTTTTTTGCCAGTGCAACTGTAGGACATGATTTGGATATGTGGTTGATGTCAAGCATGAACAATCAAAACTTACTCTAGCATCTGTAGTTTTTTGTTTCAGTTCTTTGTCCGTACGTTGTTGCACTTTCCCACTTTGTGCAAAAAGTATTTTAGCTCCTTCAGTTCTTTCTTGCAATTCATCCTCATGAACTGTGCTTTGGCCAGTAGTACTTTGGGGACTGTACGTCCATTATACTGGTGAATGTCTGTGCAGCACACTTACTTTTTCCAATAGCCAAAAAGCAATAACTGAGGCACTGTGTTAACATATCCCTTCTTTGGATATTCGTTGGAAATGCAGGCCGAGGTAGAACAATGAAATAACCACATTGAACCCTAGCCCTGTCGTCAACCTGTTTTCTCCTTAGCGAACTGTTACAATCTTTACTGCTAATAAGCAGTCTGCATTTAGTATATAATTTCCAGGTGGTGTTCTCTCTCAGGATCAAGCTCTACACTATCATTCGAATCTTCCAACCATTGAACAGATGTGTCCAAGTCAGAAATGTTGGCAGAACTAAAATCATAACCTTGCCTAGTTTTGCTGGTTTAATTTTCCGTCTGCTAGTACTCAGAGTACACTTTGTCTCTCCTAACTTTCTAGTAGTTCTGGCACTTACCGTTCTTGTTTGTACCAAGAACCAAAGTCAGAAGCAGCAAGGATCATTTTTCTTCTGTTTGAAACTTTTATGTAATTTTTTCTTTGTTTCAGGGTAGAAATCACAATTTTAGAATTACGAATTTCTAACTTTCTTGTAGTTCTGGCTCTGCTGTTCTTGTTTGTACCTACAACCGAAGTCAGAAACAGCAGGAATCTTTTTTCTTCTTGGTGCATTCTGAGCACAAAGATTATGATTAAGAATACATGTATATGTATTTTTCATGTAAAAATATGGAAAATAATCCTTTTTGGGGGTTGAAGCAAACAAATTTATATATGTTAGTCTTACTATAGCTACAAGGGTATATTAGGGATACCACAACTTGACTTTTTATTTGAAATTCAATGCTATGTTCAAAGATGGGGTTTTTCGTACCTCTACATTCATACTTGGAATTTCTTTTCTCTTGTGTCCCTGCTATAATATGTCACAGAACCTTGCTTTAACCATAGCTTAAGAAAGATAACCCCTACTGTAGTTGTAAGCACTATACATGTCTATATAAAACACAGTGATGGTTCTTAACTAAAGCTCTCTTTTATTAATAAAATGATTAAAATTGATAGGAACTGAAAAAAACTCATGCTACCATACATAACTGACTAGTTTTTCTTTTCATAATTACAAAACAGATTTTGTAACAAAATAAAGGTCTTTACTTTTATAGAGTGTAATATTGAAATGAATAAAAGTCACAAACATTGTTTCTCTGTTGCATGTTTATTCATAGCTTCCAAAGAACTTCTTTCTTCGATTATTAGCTGTCACAAATAATTCTTTTGCAACAGCTTTTAAGTCAATATCTTCAAATATATGAATAATAATCATTTTCATAATTATCTTCACAATCAGAACTGTCATCTGTGGGGGTGCACATATTGACAAACAGCTTCTTAAAGACTTGTTTCTGTGTGAAAAGATCTTGAATTTTGTCATACTCATTGAGAACTTCAACTTTCTCAGTCAGGAAATCGATAAGTTCTGTCCCTTGCACCACCTCACAGTTTTCCCTTGTTATGGGTGATGTACTGGCTGGTATTTTTGGCAGCTTTTTTCATTGCTTCTCTTGAAGCCAGTGGCCAACTGCTTGTTCTACCACATCTTTTGCTTGTGACACAGAGAGCCCATTGATGGCAATTTGGCAATCTTTTAACGAATTTCGAAGCCTTGTCTTTATCTGCTTCAATGCACTTGCGCCCCTTTCTGGCCAGGCATTAGTCACAGGCAAGATCTGGGCTACACTGGCCAATTTCATCAGGTTTGGAAACATTACTCTAAATGAGGAAATGCCGCATAACTTGGTTAGCAACCACTCAGTTGGAGTATTTCCCGGCTGTAGTGTGGGGGTCATAGGACACTCGGTCTTCAGATCCTGTGCAAGAAACTTGAACTGTTCCCACTCAGACTTGAGGGCTTTAACATCCACATACTCTGTGACACTAAAGTGATATGCAAGTGTGGCTTCCTTTGCAGGGAGACGTTGCAAATGGAATATTGAAAAGGCTTGAACAAGTGGTAAGGAAGGGAATCTTGCTGATACAGTATGTTCTCTTTCAACTTTGCAACATATGTTGTCAGTAAGCCACCAAGGAAGGTAGTACTTGCTTCAGTGGTTTGGATCCCAGCCAAGCCAAATTTTGTATTTTCTGCAAGATTGTCTCTCAGTGTTGCAAGAATTACATCCTCCTTTTGAGGACGTTGTCAAGCTTGGCAGGCAGTATGAGACAGCTGGTGGTAAGCCAGCAAAACTGAGTTCTCCTTGCTGAAGTGTTTTGCTGAGGACTGCAAGGGGAGCAAGAACTTCTTTGAGGATATAGATGGCACCCATAAACTTGTGACATCTGGTTTGTGTAAGAGGACCACAGGCAGTAGCATCCTCCTCTTTGAAGAACTCAAATGTCTGAAGGTGTACAATAAATTCTTGAATCATTGCCCCTACAGATGCGTCAAAGAAAAAGCCAGCGACTTGCAACTGCTTTCTTTGCCTTCTTCATGTGCTTCTTGGCCTCGGAAAGTGGTTCCTTTGGTAAAAGGTTGAGTAGCTGCCCCTGCACAATGGCAAACTTTACTGTCTTCGTGGGAGAATACTCCTAGAATTTCCATACATGTAGGAGGAGACCTTCAACTCCCTTGATATAACTCAGCTCCTTAGACGCATCTGCGCATGCAAGTGCAAGACTGCAGCACACACAGTGGATGTTGATGAGATCTGGAACATCTCTCTTGATGATTGCTGCCATTCCATTGTGTCTGCCAATCATTGCACCTGTTCCATCAGTAACACAACTTTTCATCTTTTTCAACTCCATTTGGCACTCCTGGACAATATTCTTGATGCATTTGGCTAGCTCCTCTCCACCATTGGTCATGTGTTGTGTGTAAGAAGTCGGTCTGTGGCTTTCCACTGGAGTTAACATACTTGACAAAGACTACAAACTGTTGGAGGACTGAGATATCTGTTACTTCATCAGCAAGACAGCCAAATGCATCTGAGGAGGCAGCATCAGTAATAACTCTGTTTTTAACAGCTTTCCCCAGGAAAAGAAATATCTCACGGATAGAAGCTCTTGACCTATGCTTGAACTGTCTCATCTCTTCTAATCCAAGCCTTTCTAATAATTCAATCAGCTTTGTTGCTTTTTTTGTTTGCAATCTCTTCTTTGGCTAACCAGTACAAGGAAGAAAAGACTTTCTCAAGGACTTCGTTTTTCATGGTTTCTTGTTGTTACACTTCCTTGTGAAATGGTGACACTCGTTTAGCAAACGTTCCTCGAAATTATTAAGCCGATTTTCGATTTTGGCGAGGGATTCTCGAATTCCTTTTAGCTGGAGATTAGTACTTTCAAACTCTTGACCAACGAACTCAAGGCTTGCCTCAGCTTTTCCATTCAAGATGGCCGTAGCGCTGCCTTCACTATTGACATATCTTGCAAAAAGCATTCTCGGTCCGTAACTCGTTGCTCCAGCTTCTTCAACTCTTTTTGAGCTTGGTCAAGTCGCCTCTTCAGCTCACCGATGCCCGTTTTAAGGGATTTTACCGAGTCCGGCATTAGAAATTGAAAAGAATTAATTATTAGTAATAGGAAGCATGAAAAGACACGTCCTGACAGTACACGCACATGCGCATAACATATAAGTTATATTTATCTTTAGCTAGGACCTCACCAAGTATGTACCCAAGGTTGTTAGTTTGGGTGGCAATGTAATCTTGAAGTAATTTTTGACACATTCGTTGCTGTTGTGAACCAACACATCTTTGGTCTCATTGTTTTGTTGCCCTTAAATGCAGTATATAGATGTAAGAGTACTATTCACCACGACTTATGCGTCAAAGTCGTTCATAGAAGAGATGAGCAGTGTGTGCATGCATCCCCATTCCCTCTAAAAATTAAGGTTTATATCTAGCTATTAAACTAATAAATTATAATTTTAAAAAATCGTTTTTTTGGAAAATGATTATCAAAGCATCTGTAAAACCTATTTAATATCAATATAACTTTGAGGGTTTTTAAACTATAAAATATAGAAAAATTATTTAAAAATATTATATGATATTACTTATAATATTCTAACCCTGCTGGGGCAAGGTTAGGCTGTTCCTTTGCTGTTGGCACTCTTGACTGATGCCTATCAGCAAGACAGACAAAGTTTACAGTCCATGGCCTGCAAAAAA
>JAOTRI020094951.1:0-15042 GCA_028564885.2 Zoanthus sanctaehelenae | reverse complement strand
ATCGTATAATATCTTGTATATATGATCTAACATCTTATGATATCTTGTACATATGATCTAACATCGTATAATATCTTGTATATATGATCTAACATCGTATAATATCTTGTATATATGATCTAACATCGAATAATATCTTGTATATATGATCTAACATCGTATAATACCTTGTATATATGATCTAACAGTAACAACTGGTTTTAATGACCGTCATTTGTGATTCCAATTTTAATTTACTAAATCGTTGTAATAGTAGTAAGGTAGTTGTCGTGGTAATGGTAGTAGTTTTACTATTAGTAGTTCTTGTAGCAGTATTGGTTGTAGTTGTAGTTGTATTTGTAGTAATTGTAGTGGTATTGGTAGTAGTTGTAGTAGTTGTAGTAGTATTGGTAGTAGTTGCAGTAGTGTTGGTAGTAGTTGTAGTAATTGTAGTAGTAGTTGTAGTAGTAGTAGTATTGTTATAGTATTTGTAGTAGTTAGTGGTAATATTTAATAGCAGCAGTTGTATTAGTGAACTACTAGTAGTAATTAAAGAATAGTTTTGTGGTTGTGGCAGCTGTAGGAGTTTGCTTTAATCGAGGCTGAGCAATCAGAAATAATTTATACCACTGTCAAGCATTTTAGACTTTTTAACATTAATATTTATATAAGTTTTAATGGACAGCTTGAGATTGGTATTTTGAAACTTGATACTTTATAATTATTTTAAGATGTGTTTTAATAACTGTTGTATATATATTTTTATTGGAATAGTTTGAAATAAAAATTAAAAAAATAGAAATTATGCCACTGTCTGAAGACTGAGTTTGGTTATATATATCATATATGTCTATCACATACCAACTCTTATTATAGCTGGGTCAACAACACATTAGGGTCGCCTTACTTTAAACTGAATGTTGCTTAGTGTTGTGTGGAGTTCGACATATTGGAGAAAACAAATTTTTAAAGGTTTATGATTTAAGTAGTTTTTTAAAGCGAAATAAATTTCTAAAGTACTTTCATATTATCTGATTTTCACAATAATTTAATAAAATAATGCTAGAAAAATTAAAGGCAAAGCTAACTTAGTTTATGTCACAATTGAGTAAGCTATGTGACTAAAGAACACTTTACTTTCTTGCTTGTGGCTATGCTCATTGTGCACCGAAAATGTTTTCTAAACCTGGTCCTCATTGGCCATTTGTAGTGCTATCTATACTTTAAATTATACGAGTGCTAGTTGTCGCACTAATGGTAGAATAAATTATTTATACATTGAAGTTTTGCCAGTTATTCAGTTAGAGTGCGCATGCGCTCTCTGTATTAGTAAAATCTGATTGCTGTTGATGGCGTCTTTTCTTTTCTGCTCTTCCAGTGCTAAATCCACCATCTGTAATGTCACGTGAAAGCCTTGATGTATTTCTTTCAACCAAGAAAACTTATGAAGGAAATAAAGCTAGAATTAAACTCATGTTTATGTTAATAAGAAATTTTAATTGAACTGTACATATGTAGATATTGTGTATAGTTGCTTTAGCCAAATGTCTTTGTTTTATCACTTAATATGTATTTTTAAATATTTGTATGTAATATAATGTGTTATTTTCCTGTCAAACTCCACGCTTCACGCTACAGCTATCCAGAAGGAAAAACGCTGTTAAAGTGTAACACTCTTGTGAGATAGATAACGAAGACTAGTTGTGAAACTTGTTTTTAAGCAGAATTTAATAAAGATTTTTTTAAATCACTTGCTAGTTTGATAGTAAAACCAACTATCCCCTCAGAGTCGGTGACGAGTGCTAGATATATACCTCCACTTCATGGGATAGTTTTTAATTACTCCCCAAATTGATTTTAAAATATGCTTTTAAATGTACTTCGTCGTATCTGCAGTAATTGTTATGTATTTTAGTATGTACCACACTTGAATAGTACTTTTCCCGGACGCTGGTCGCTGATAGGCACGTACTATTCATCTTCGAGCAGCAAGATGAAAACAAAATAGTTCCCATTTCGCTTCGATTTCAAAATGTCACAAATATATTAACTCAGCTAGTGTGGTATATACCATCAACATTCGGTGAATAATTATTTATTTTTATCATTTACCGTTTTCTCTACATACATAAGCTGAAATTTGTACCATATCTAAAGTTGTTGCCGAGGTTTAATCCATAAATGACGCTATTGCTGAAAGTCGAAACAATATAAATGATTAAAGCGAATCTCTAATGTCTGTTAAATCAACCAACAAACCGCGGTGCCGTTTTTTCATAGAGCAAACCTTTTCTAAGAATTATTTTTAAAAGTTCAAACTTATAACTGGTATTAAAGTTCGTGGAACCAAAATACCTCTCGTACTTAATTCTACCTGAATAATTAGAAAAAGATAAAGGAGAGCCCATGGCTTTTTTGTTTAAACAAGTTACATTTACAGTTATTGCCAGATAATTTTACACTAACGCTATTTGAGTAAGGGATATGGAAGGGTGTGTGGAGTAATTGTCGGTAAACTGGGGAACTTTATGATTTAGTGCAAATTTTGTTGTGTTATTCCGAGATTTTGTTGTTTTATTGCTGTACCTGTAATAGAAGTATTATAAGATGCGTTTTCCTCGACAGCAATATCGATATTAAAAGTGTGGAGGTTCTAAAACTCGACAAGCAGCTTCTGGAAAAACAGGTATGTGCATTTCCTAAAAAAAACAATAGAAAAGGATTTTGGGCATTGCTTTTTCCGACGATAAAATTTCATTATTGACACGAACGTATTCACTGCATATTCTCTTTTAGATTTACAACAATATAACGAACCATCTTAAACTTAAAACTCGATTCTTTACCCGAGTTCTAAATACGATTCCTGTGGTTTGGTGCTTTCCAACGAAATTACTTCGTGTTTGAATCTCACTTAGATCACCGGCTGTCATGTATTAAATTTGCTATGAGTTGCGGGCATCATGATATTAACCGGGATCGTTCTAATGTTTCAGAATGATTGACATACCTACTCATTAGACTGAAAATCCGACTGCGAAAGTTTATATTTGTTACTGTATTTATTGTAAATTTTGCTGCAAAAAGTATATACTACTAGCTGCTCATGAGTTTTGATTGAAATTCATTCTGATTGAGACTTTGTTAACAGATTGGAAGATACAAAACTCAGGGGCAATCTCCTCCACCGGCTGTAACGCAGAAACTACACCAGTGTCACCAAGAGATCAACAAGATGGAGAATCTTTTAGCATCAGGCGACAAATCATTTTTAACTGGTAATTATTTCATATGAAAAAAAATATTTAGCAAAGATTACAATGTTATTATATGTTATCTTTCGGATGGCATCGTTGGAGTGATCGTTCTCATCAATATCATATTACAATCGTTACTGTTGATGTTGATGGTGGAAGAACACGAAAAACGTTTTTAATCCCGATCCAAAGGCGAGGGTTTTACAAACTTTTCAAGTGTTCTCCGAACATCCCAACGACATTGCTGAATTTAATTTGCGAAGTAGCTAAAATTGATGGTAGACTCCGTTACCGCGTTGCTTTTGATGATTTTGAGGAAGGCTATTTAATTTTTTTGTAGCTTTTGTAGCTTTAAATGAAAATAACCTTTTTTATCTCAAAAAACTCTATACAGCCTTTTCAATTGCCTTTTTGGTTCAATTTGCTCGTAGTTTTGACTACTTGCTATGTTTACATTTCTGCAAATTGTTTCTTTTTTTTTGTGGCAATCTCGTTGCTGAACTCTTTTGCCAATGAATTAAATTACCGAATGTCATTTTGTTTTACATTCAATATTTGAAACAAATAAGGGAGAAACTATAACGTTCTTCTAACTTTCCAATTTCCTACTGTTGGTTTATGGGCAAGATGAATGAAAGTTGCTTCAATCCAATGACGCAGCTCACGTTCCGTTGTGGATATTTTATACAAATTGATAACTTGTACACCGTAGTGAAAAGAGTTTTATAACTGAAGTTTCAAATTGTAGATCCGAGTGTTTCCTACAACAACAGATTGACCTTGATACACTGATTTCGTAACACATGGCGAGCAATCGCTCTTTGCTATTTGTTTTCTTGGAAAGGTTTATCTTGAAACAGTTAAGCTTAGCAATTAGGATTTGATTTTTTACGAACATTTCTAGGAAAATTAAGAACTGAATCGTTCGTCCTTTCCTCAGGCTACATACGTCATCTTGGAAGTGCAATGCAGCAGGAGGTAGTTAATGCGCAGCAAGCCAGCAGAAAGGGAGACAAGGTTTGTCCTTGTTTAACCTATCGGAAAATAATATATGAGAATTTTATTTTCGAGTGGCAAAACAATGTTTTTTGAGTGTTTTACTGGAAAATTAGGTCATCGATAAACTCACGTGTGAGATTATGGAAAATAAACCACTCGGGTCCTGGGTGTAGTTTTTATGAATTTTACGAGTAGCATATTTTCCTGTAAAACACTTGTATCTATATGATAAATAGGAATATTGTTTGTCGGTAGGAGGCTGAATATTCCTATTTTTTCGCCGGATTTTAGGCTGAAAATATTCTTATAAATACTCTTAGTTTCGAGGTTAGCTGTGACATGTAATTTCCGTTTTTAAAGGACTGTAGTAATGAAGAGCTTCAAAGATAATATTTAATCTAAATATGGCCTTGCCATTTGGGATTAGAGTGCAATTGCAATACTTGTAATCAGTATTATTAAATTTTCAACCTCGAATATTGCTTTTCTAGCGTTCTGATTGCTTCACTCAATCTCGGTTATCAGCTCATTTACCGAATGACCATATATGGGAACTAACAAAAATGTCTTGTTTCTCAATTTATTAAAAGTTTTTTGCTATTTTCAAGTATCGAAAAGCTCGGAAAACTCATGGAATTTAATAAAACAATTATTCCATTCGCGCTTGTTGGATATGAGATGATTATAGCCAACTCGGCGCTACGCCCCTCGTTGGTTATTTATCATCTCATATCCAGCGCGCGCTCTTGGAATAATTGTTAAATATCGTTTTTCAAACATACATGTTTCTATTTCTGTTCTTAAGGCTTAAGTTTAAGGCGTTGGATATTTCAGCAAAACATTTGCCCTAGATTATAAAGACCGTACATGTCAATTGCAATCCAGCTACTGCGCATGTGTCCACGAATTGTCATTAGTTTGGACTATCATGGTAAGCCCCGCTCCTTCCGTGACTGGAGGGGGAGGTAAGGGGGTGTCCAAGTCGGGGTTTTCATCATCCAACTTTGAATAAATTGTCTCTTCAAATGGACAAAAAAAGTTGTTGTTATTATATAACCTTCTCTTGTGTTAATCTAAAGTTTGCAAGTATAGTTTTATTTTTAAATTGACTATTAAACCTCCGGGAAAGAGATATTCCGTGAGAAGTTTACACCAAAGGCGGACGTGGTTGGAGCAATTGTTGAAATCTCCAATTTCCAACCACAAGGTCTTCAGCGCGCTCCAAGCAGTTTGGCGACATTTGAATGTTTGTGTGACCTTTTTTTCTGCCCAAGCCAACGCAGCTTTCATTTTGTTCGGGGTAAGTAAATTAGTTCCAGCATCTGCTGGGACTCAGCTGCTATTAATTATTGTCCCGTCCAGGGGGAGTTAGACTCTCCTCCGCTCAGCACTGCAGAAAACCAAAGATAATCGCTTACTCCATGGGCTACTAGACTCGTAAAGGATTTTTGCTTTTAACAGGAAGTAAACGATTTTCTTGATCCACTGATGGATAACAGTTACATAACTTTTGTAGGCTTTCAAAACCATAAAACATTTAATTATTGGATTACTTTAAGTTGATATTTGATACTTGTTGGTATTTAAAAACTCAACTTGCTGTATATCGTCTTAGGTTGAAGCTAAACTTGCGCTAACCAAAAGAAAACTTATGGAAAATGAGGTGAGACAAAAGTACCCACCAAAAGACTATCAGTACCATCACTATCAACATTATTGTTATCATCACCATCACCATCAATGTGATTATCATCATTTTTGCCATCAACACTATCACCATCACCATCGACATTATCAACTATCAGCATTATCATGCATCATCACCTTTACCATCAACACGATCATTATCATCACCATCAAGACTATCATTATCACCATCAACACGATCATTATCATCACCATCAAGACTATTGTTATCATCACCATCAACACGATTATTATCATCACCATCAACACTATCATTATTATCACCATCAACATTATCATTATCATCACCATTAACACTATCATTATCATCACCATCAAGACGATCATTATCATCACCATCAAGACGATCATTATCATCACCATCAACACGATCATTATCATCACCATCAACACGATCATTATCATCACCATCAACACTATCATTATCATCACCATCAACACTATCATTATCATCACCATCAACACTATCATTATCATCACCATCAACACGATCATCATCACCATCAACACGATCATTATCATCACCATCAACACGATCACTATCATCACCATTAACACTATCATTATCATCACCATCAAGACTATCATTATCATCACCATCAACACGATCATTATCATCACCATCAAGACTATCATTATCATCACCATCAACACGATTATTATCATCACCATCAAGACTATCATTATCATTACCATCAACACTATCATTATCATCACTATCAACACGATCATTATCATCACCATCAAGGCTATCATTATCATCACCATCAACACGATTATTATCATCACCATCAAGACTATCATTATCATTACCATCAAGACTATCATTATCATCACTATCAACACTATCATCATCACCATCAACACTATCATCATCACTATTGACATTATCATTATCATCACCATTATCATCATCAACAACACGATCGTCATCATCATCTTCACCATCAACATTATCGTTACTATCACCATTATTATCATTACCACCATCATCTTCAACTTCATCGTTGTCATTATCACCATCAACATTAACGTCATCATCAACATATGCATCATCTTTATAGTCATTCATGTTGTTGTCGTTTATGTCTTCGTCATTGTTATCATAGTTTGCATTTGTATCTCCATGCTGTGTTAGTCTTCTTTGTAACTTGTGATCTCATCATTTTTATCAAAGTTAACAACAATATTTTCACATTTCTTTGTGTTTGTGCTTTTATTGGCCCGGTTCACGTTTGTGGTTATTTTTCTTATCACTGCTCATATACTTCTGTTCGTGTTATATCAAATTGTGAATCGGCCTAATATTGTTTGCCATTGAAGTATGAGTAATTAAACTAAAAATGTAAAAAATGTTCTCTGTAATACTGAGACCCTTAGATCGGGCAAAGTGTTACGAGTACCTAATACACCACCCGTAATGGTTTGGTTGAGGAAACGAAACCACAATATGAAATTTAACTATTCGCGAATTTTTCATTAAAGATCCCAATTTTTGTTGCTTGTTTCTTATGTTTTAATTAATATTTGTTCATCACTTTTACCTTCTTACAGCTAAATTCCTTGAAGAAGAAGCTTGGAATAAGTTGATGTCATCGTGTTGCTATTTGAGGAGATAAACGAGAAAGGGAAGAGCATTTATATCTCCTTCGCACAAATATATACGTGATCATTTTTAAATCAACTTCTACAATAACATTATATTCAAAGATTCTCCTGAAGCAAAAGATAATCATGAAATTAGTACCATCTTTGCACAATAAGAATAAACCAAGGCGGAGGTGGTGGTTGAGGAAATCTCGAAAATAATCACAATTTCGCGGTTCTACTGTAAAGACGATTAAGATCCGTTGAACAGTGTTTGAAAATCTATTCAAGTTCTTCAAGCTCACGCAAGTTATGAATGGTTTTGAGTCGAGAAAATGTTAAAAATGGAGTGTTGTATTCACTTACGAAATAGCTTTTAGTGATTTGATAACTCTTCACTCGGTTCCTCAAAAGTGATGTCTTTGCTCGATTTGCAAAATTTCGAACAAGTGAATTTCGTGATGTTTTGAAAGTCAAGGATTACGCTTCAAACAAATTGATATTTAGTTGTTTAGCCCTTTCATTCCCGTTCAGTTATCAATACTCAACTTCTCCTTACATAACAAATACAAAATAAGACATTTGATAATGAGAAAATAAAAATTGATCAAACAAAGCAAACCTCTGAAGATTAAAATTGAAATTCTCTCAAACTTCTTCAATCAAAAGTATGGGCTCAAGTTGGGAGAAGTTATTAATTCAACTGGAACTGAAAGGGTTAAACTTACTTCAACTTATACTATTATAAATTGTTAGAAATTAGCGAAGTGCTTATTATTTCTCCTTACTCATGCATTAATTGTGAGCTGGTGAATTATTTTCTAGAAGTACCTAAGAAGTGAAAGTTATACTTCATTTGGAATTTATGAGTATTACATAAACCTGAAGCACTTCTGCTATTACCTACCACTATGTGTAATTTAGAAAATTCAAGTAGAAATGTTTCCTGTAATCATCTTCGTCAGGTGTTTGAGGAACTAATGTTTAGAGCGTTAAACAATGTCAAAAGAACATGCATATACGTGTTTGGAAGTAGCCGTTTTGGAAGGAGGGGGGGGGGGTCCAGCATTCCCCCTCTTACACCTCCGTTCTTCACTATGTCAATTTTTATTACGACCTCGCTACGATACTTGTCACTTACGAAATAGTTTTTGGTGATTTGGTAACTCCTCACCCGGTTCCTCAAAAATGCTGCCTTTGCTCGAGCTCCGGATGTAAAAAATTAATGTTTCGAACAAAAATATTTCTTGATGTTTTGAAACGGTTTTGTATGCATTTTATGATTCCGCGAAAAAAAAAAGGAAACATCAGTCTAGCTGTGTCTGGACTCAAAGCCGTGACTCTGATTTTTCCGTTCCGTCAGGTTATTGTCTCCCATTCCTGTGTTTTATGGACGAGCATTGTTGGCGCAGCTGGTAAAATCTCTGATCCATTCCCAAATTTGCCGAAATTTGGATTGCTCTATAACGTTTTCCGCCTGAGCTGATTTAGATTATTTTCCGCTTGGTTCTACAGTAACGGGAGATAAGCGATGGCCCCACGAGCCTCCTGGCTCATCAAGAATTTAGCCTTCTTTCAATTCTATGTTAATATTACTTTCAAATGTAATTGTAATGCGTTCGATGTGTAGATATGTATAGAAAGAATTAAGAGAAAAATATCAAATATAAGCTCCTGGCGGGATTCGAACCCCACATCTTCGGTTTACTAGTCCGACGTGTTAACCACTACACCACAAGGACCAACCATTCTGGCAACGCAGCCGGACAATGTTATTTAGATGGTAACTGTTAACAAGTTACGTGAGCTGACGCAAGTATGCTCTGTTAAAAGGTTAATACGTTAAACGGCAAACAAAATAGTATAACAAGCGTATAACATATAATCGTCCCGATCATCCCAAGGAACCCCAATCGTCCCAAAAATATGTGTTAAGAAGATCCGGGCGATTATATGGGAACGGCTTTGAAATTGCCTGGATCACCAGTAGTTCTAGGTGTGACGATCGAGAAACGTTGCAAGTGATCAAATGAAATTTCCTATCATTCGATCGGGACTACTAGCACGATCCAAACCGTCCCTGAATGCATCGAAAATTGACTTGAATACGTGTTTGTTTTATCCGGAGAGGTACACAAAACTATGAATATTTAAGCAATACGTTTTCGAAAGATTCTAAAACAAGTATAATAGAGTAATTAATGACAAAAATCAACGCCAATATCCAACGTTTCGAAATCATATGAAAACTTCATTTTCAAGGATTTTATTCAATTAGCAGACTATTTTCAAGTCCTCAAATGTTGTAATAAATAAATTCGATTACTTGATTTATGAGATGTTGTTCATCCGTGACATAAGTCCCAAGTTGAACACTCAATCAGATTCAGTGCGGGCTAAAGTGTTTGTTTAATTGTTTTATTTTCACATTCTTATGCCCAGTAACACTTCTATTCTATTGTACTTTTTTATGTTAAAATAAGACCTTGATATTCATTTTGAATAAAATCCTTGAAAATGAAGTCAGGATGACTTCGAAACGTTGGTATTCTTGGGATGCAATCATTCCCAAGAGACACAAAAGACAATAGACATAGCGGCCATGTTGGAGTCCAAAACAAAAGAAATAATCAAAATTCTTTTGTTAAGAGTCATCCAACGTGGCCGCCATGACGTCAGGTGCAACCCAGCAATTGGCGTTGATCTTTGTTATTAATACTTTTACAAAATCTATATTATTTAGAATAGAGTAACTTTGGCAAAAATCCAAGAGGAAGCCGAAATAATACAAGGACATTAGAACTAGGTTTGGGGTAACTTTTGAGAAACTTTGTATTGGTAAATAAACGTGTGCCAGCTGAAATTTTGACAAGGAAATTTTAAAACATCAATTTCTGTAAGCAGTGTACAGGTGTTTAAAGGATATCATAAGCCCGCCTCGTCCCCAGTTATTTTCGGTTGACTACTACTGCCTGGTCGCAAAGGCATCGTTGGCCTGGTTGCCATTTTTACTGATAATTGTTTTAATTGGTTATCAGGACATTTGATGAATTTGGTTATGCGAGTATTTACATGCATATTGGGCTGCCCTAAACCAATTTATTGTATATATGAAAGGCAAGAGACGTTTGAGCATCAAAGTGGAAACAAATCTCAACATTCAAGTGAGACAATTAATGTTATGATGACAGATAAGACCCTGAAAGCTATAAACGAGAAAATACTGCATATATGGTCCTTTTGGACATGTCCAAAGCATTTGACAGCTCTAGGATAAATGGTTCACGAGCTACATGCATGATCGCCTGTAGTGTATATACGAATTGGCTCCCAAATGTCTTAGTCTGGAATTTATAAATTTACACGCGAAGTTCCACGAGGATCCATCTTCGGGCCGACAATATTTAATGTTTATTGTCAACGATTTGCCAGCCGTCCCTACCATTTCTAGGAAATTATTTTCCCACACAAAGTCTTTATAACCGTCGTAATAATTTCAAACTTTACACAACTTTTGCCTGTGTATCGATAGGCATATTTCGAAGCATTTGACGGGTGCCAATTAAAAGCAATTTGTCTTATTAGGGTTAATCAGAAGGCTTTTGTGGCAGCACCATGCGGCAACTTGCCTCAGGTCTTTGGTTGTTTGTTTGAGCTGCGCAGTTGAAATCTTTCACTAAGAATGACAGATGTAATTTAAATTGAAAAATTGTTTTAAAAATAATAGAAGTAAAGTATTTTTACCTTGAATATGCAGTTTTTTTTGTTTGTTTTCAGTTCATTTGCTGCATCTGGAGATAATTAACGAAGATTTTCGGATCGACGTTTCTTCCCAGTATTAATAATGAAAAAAAAATCGCGTAAACCAAGTTTAATCACATTTGGCACAAAGTAAGTTGTTTTTATTGCCCCCGCAAGGTTTTGGTCCAGAGGCCAAAACCCGAGGAGGAAACCTAGTAGTCCCCGCGCGTATACATATGTGGATTTGAATGGAATAAAATTATATGTTCATATAGTAGGTCAAATGATCCCGATTTCAAGACACTAGGCGCGCATAGTCGTATCGGGTAATTTTTTAGCTTCCCACGAGGTCAAGATCTTAAGGCTTTTGAATTGAAAAGAAGGTGAATAAATTACTCAGTACTAAGTAGCTTGCTTTGAGTAAATAACTTGGTTTACAGTTATTCTTTTGATTATAACGATAATAAATTATGATCGGATTTAATTGTTCGGTACAAAACTTGATTTGTCAGACACAAATCGCTGTTACATGAGGTCGACAGATTCGATCCTGAAATCTGCTAGACGTAAAGATCACCAAGTCCGAAAATTAAATTCAGTTTTGACAAACATAAGCCTTGGTTACGCAAAAGAATGTGCTACACTCTTCTGTGAAACAAAAAAATAATAGGCCTTGTCACGCGGTTTTCGCCGCCATCTTGGCGAGTAGGCAAAGTGGCTCAAAAAAAGAGAGTTTGTATGAAAGTTCGGCATGAAATATCTTTAATAACTCTTTAGCTTCATAAAAATTATGAATCGAAAATTTTAATCTTAGGAGAGAGGAACTGAATGCCAAAATTTGAGGCAAATAGCCGCATACGAACGCGCATAGTTACAATTTGATTTTTTCCTGACATTTGTTTGGGTTTTCGTTTTGCCGAAAGAAAGACAACTGACCACAGAGAAATGTATGGAAAAATTCAAATTGTGACTGGACGCGTTTGTATACGGCTATATGCCTCAAATTTTGGCATTCAGTTCCTCTCTTCCATCATTAAGATTTTCGATTAATAATGTTTTAAAGCTAAAGTGTTTTTAAAGATATTTGATGCCGAACTTCCATACAAACTCTCATATTTTGAGCCACTTTGCCTACTGGCCAAGATGGCGGCGAAAACCGTGATAAGGCCTATTATTTTTTTAAAATTCCTGAGTGTTGGTCCAGCCGAGAATCGCGCCCAAGCCTCCTGCATGAAAGACTGGCACCTTACCAACAAGGCTATCCAGGCGGAGTCAAAGTAAAGGTAGGTATTAAAGAGTTATTTTGTTATTCAAATTAAGATCTCAATTAAGTCAAAAGAAGGGCGCTGGAAACCAAATGTAATTTACTAGTTTATTATGTATAAATAAAGGGAGATTAACAATTATTTCAGCTATAGTAACAAACAAGACGTAGATGTTTTAGCTGCATTGAAACTCGCCAGTTAAGGAGCAACGAGCGGAGAATATTTTTGTATATGACATGCAACTCATCTTGCTTGCGACAAATTCTTGATTTTCATTACACTTACACTGCTCAAATAGGTCTAGAAAACGACTTTCACACATAAAAACGTCGACAGTCAATAATATTCCATGATTTCGGATTTGTGTTTGTAAGTTCTAAATTTCTAGATTTTTAAGGAGTGCATGTCCTAATATTCATTAGACTTATACAGTAAAATCCCGCAGCTAAGAACCTGTACATTTTCAGGAGTTAGCCTAAACAGGTTTTCATATAAACGGTAGTTAATAGAACTTTTAACTATTTAGGTTTCTTAAAATCAAACAATTAAAACACAGCTGCAAAGAAGTTGGTCATTTGCCTATACTTTTTATTTTCTTCATAATGGTGTGCTGATCTTCATATTGCTTAGTATACCTTGTAAGCCTACAAGGCTACATATCTTGCACTCATTTTTCTTAAAAAACATCTTTACAGCAATAACAATCTGTATTTTTTTTCAAATACGATTCTTGCAGTGCAGTTATAATGTTCTAGTAAGATTTTAGAAAACAAGAACCTGGTTTAAATTTCTTAGGCTAAATAGGGTTTTGTGTATAGTGGATATAAATGACCAATTTTAGGCAAGCAGGTTCTTAATTTTTGGTTGCAGGTTTTTACTGTATTGCTTTCCGCACCAAAGCATCGAGCTTAAACGGAAGTCTATATATTTATCAGTATAAAGCATCTGCTTTGCTGGTTATTTTACGTTTCTATTAAAATAGCAAAATCATTCATGTAAAAAGTATCAAAGTCCATTAGAACTGGAGTTAACGATTACAACCTATTTATTGTTTATAAACAAAACGTCATTGGATATTATGTGTTCATAGTTTCTCATTATTCCTTTGTTTTATCTTTGTTATTTTATATAATTCAAGTAATAAATTGTTTTCTAAATAACGCAGCAAAGGTGATACAAAGTTAATCATAGAAAATGTGTTAAAAGCTTCACTTTGTTTTCTTGCTTTTTTATATTTTTACAAATTTAAAATTACGCGCGCGTAGTTTTTCATTATTTTCAATCCTTGGAAAAATGTGAAGTTTTTTTATATTCCATGACGGAAACAAAGCCGAATGTTGTCTGATCTTCAGAGTGAATGAAGACGAAACAAAAACAGTTCGCAGCCCTATTGTCATTAACATTTATATTTAGTTTTTGAGAAACTAATCATAATTTACCAGGGAAGTAGTAAGTATATTGTTTGCAATCTTGACTACAGTTTGTAGAGATAATGGTTCTAGGACTGAGTGAAGTCTAATTCGATCTGTCAGTTATATGAGTGATTAACAAAATAGAACGACCTCAAAGCGGCAGAACGATTTGTTAATTCACGAGTACGGACTGAACTGGACAACACGAAGTCCTGTTACATAATCATAACCATTACAATTTCCGAAAAACAAGAAAGGGCAGCTTGAAAAAATATACTTTGTTTAAAATTGCCATTTTTAATTTATGGCACATACATTTCCTGCAGAGGCATTTTCCAAAGTTACCAATTGCTCCATTCTGGAATAAGCCCCTGTTTTAAAGGGTAAGTTGTCCGTTAAGTTGAGATAGTGATTGTAACCTACGTTGTGATTGGTGGATTTAACTAAAAGGAATTAATATAATTGGCTGATTACAGGTGCTCGATTTCAGCTAACTGTCCGATTGCACTGTCCGTTTAAATCCAAAATAAAGCAGTTTATGTACCAATCACATCTAGGGAAATTGTAATGGTTGTGATTACTAACGGTACTTCGATTATAGTATGTAGGATATACAAGGATCTTTAATTGACCAAAATATAGATACTGCTTGTCTTTATTTAACGTCAAGGCGGCCATACAGGCGTACTCTTAACAAAATAATTTTGAATATTTCTTTTGTTTTGTACACCAACATGGCCGCTAGGTCCATTGTCATTTGGGAATGAGTGAAAGGCAAGAACAAAACTAATGAACGAATAGCTGGTGTACTTCTTGCAGAGAAAGGAGCCTGAGAATGAACAAGATTAAAAATAAAATCAGTATATGAAACAACGTCCTACGGCTGCAGATCCTGGGTTGATACAAACTCCAAAAGATCAATTAATCTAACAAAAAATAATAAACAAAAATAAAGAAGATGTTCATCATCTAATTCATTGTCAATAAAATAAACGCTGAGTTAAAGAAATTTTTAAAAAAATTGAAATCCGGCATAAAATATTTTCTCCCTCTTCTAATAGTTTACTTAAATTGAACCCCTACCCCCACCCCACC
>JAOTRI020094940.1:0-15042 GCA_028564885.2 Zoanthus sanctaehelenae | reverse complement strand
CCGGCTATCTCGTTTGTAAGGCACCTAAGAGTTCTTGATTGCATCATTGTTTTTAGGTCGACGTTTGGTCTGTAGGAGTTATATTTTATCAAATGCTCTACGGAAAGAGGGTACGTTGACTACAATACTCCATTCTTCCTGGTGTTTTTACTTTTCTTCTTAGCTGTTTCACGTTCTCATTCCATGTGACACTGTAATTTTCAATTTGTATACATACATTACACGAGTGCCTTGCTTCTTGGTTAAAGAATTTTTTAATATAAGTCGATGGGTTTTTTTCATGACACTATGGTTTGTGGCATGGATTAGGATTGCTCGTGAGAAAACTGTTTCGCATGAGCCCAGACACCATGCTAGAGTAACAATAACCCCTGAAAACGATTGTCAGAGATATTATTTATGGCTTTGTCAAACTGAGACAGGGAAACAAGATTGAATAACAAAATTAGTTTAACGCAGCAAAACAAACTTTACGTAACTCAGCTGAGCGGTGCACTTTTCACTGTATCTTTTTGGATAACTTTAACTTCACGTTCACGCCAATTCCCTTCACGTTCACGCCAATTCCCTTCACGTTCACGCCAATTCCCTTCATGTTCACGCCAATTCCCTTCATGTTCTTCATAAAGTTGACTGATACGGCTCCAAGAGCCCAACAACAACTGCAATAACAACATTTTGCATGCGTCAGTCTTTAAGACTTTCATCTTTCAATAGCTGTCATGATATTGATGATTATAAATATTTTACCTGCTAACAATTATTTTTGAAACTAAATTGTAATATTTTTGAGTACTTTGACGTACAGATCCTTCTATTTCAGTTTTGGTCGCTAAACTAAAATTAATTTATTTCTCATTCATCTCCAGCCGTTTGGACACAACATGACTCAAGCTGCTATACTAGAGACCAATGCAATCCTGAAAGCAAGGGAAGTACAATTCCAGACCAAGCCTGTTGTCAGCAGTGAAGCCAAGGTATCCCTTTCTTCTTTATTTCGTACATATACATACAAAAAAATGCTCACTTAATGACAACTTCCCTAAGGGGCTTCTCAGTGTCACGTTAAAATCTCCCTCTTTCCCAGTTAAGAATCACAACTGGTTGAAGGCAAACCAGTTGGGTTTTTACAAAGCGTGGTAAATCTGTTCTTGGGATGACTGAGGACAAATTCATTTAGTGGTCTGAGTTGGGGAATCAAACCCGGTTCTTCCACATAGAAATCCCCACCTCTAACCACTGCACCACGCTGCCTCCTACATCTGCTACACATCTCTGTTTTGCTGAGTTTTGAACGTTGTTTGACTGTCTTCTTCACTAAAGCTTTTTTTGTAGGGGCTCGGTACTATCATCATTACCATCTATATTGCCTTCATTATTACCATCTATGTTGCCTTCATCATCAGTACCATCTGCATTTCGTTCATCATCGTAACTATCTACATTACTTTCATCATCATTACCATCTATATTTCCTTCATCATTACCATCTACATTGCCTTCATCAACATTATCATCTGTATCGCCTTTATCATCATTACCATCTATATTGCCTTCATCATCAGTACCATCTGTATCGGTTCATCATCATTACCATCTATATTGCCTTCATCATCAGTACCATCTGTATCGGTTCATCATCATTACCATCTATATTGCCTTCATCATCAGTACCATCTGTATCGCCTTCATCATCATTACCATCTATATTGCCTTCATCATCAGTACCATCTGTGTTTCCTTCATCATCATTACCATTTATATTGATTTCATCATCATTACCATCCATATTGCCTTCATCATCATTACCATCTATATTGTCTTCATCATCAGTACCATCTGTATCGCTTTCTTTATCATTACCATCTGTCTTGCCTTCAGCATCAGTACCATCTGTGTTTCCTTCATCATCATTACCATCTACATTGCCTTCATCATCAGTACCATCTACAATGCTTTCATCATCATTACCATCTGCATTGCCTTCATCATCATTACCATCTGCATTGCCTTCATCATCATTACCATCTGCATTGCCTTTATCATCATTATCATTTATATTGCTTTCATCATCATTACCATCGGCATTGCCTTCATTATCATTACCATCTGCATTGCCTTTCTCATCATTACCATTTATATTGCTTTCATCATCATAACCATCTGCATTGCCTTCATTATCATTACCATCATCATTGCCTTCATCATCATTACTATCTACATTGGCTTCATCATCACAACCATCTACACTACCCTTATTATCAACTTAACCATCTATATACCCATCAACACAACTCTCGCTATCGTTAACATTTACACTACCATCTACACCACCCTCAATATTGTTACTATCTACACAACCACCATCATCATCATCATCATCACAACCATCTACACTACCCTCATTATCAACTTAACCATCTACACTCCCATCAACACAACCCTCACTATCATTAACATTTACACTACCATCTATTTCACCCTCAATATTGTTACTATCTACACCACCACCATCATCATCACAACCATCTACACCACCCTCAATATTGTTACTATCTACACCACCACCATCATCATCATCACAACCATCTACACCACCCTCAATGTTATTACTATCTACACCACCACTATCATCATCATTACCATATACACCATCCTAGTCGTTTTTACCATAAAACACCACCATCATAATTACCACGAGTCGGCACGAAGTGCTTTGAATTTATACCGATGTTAATTATTCCTTAGAGCTTCATCCGCCGCTGCCTTGCGTACAGAAAAGAAGACCGAGCAGACGTGCTCATGTTGTGCGATGATGCATATCTCAAACCGCCGGTCAGTGGCAAGAAATCTGTGTCCACACTTTCCTTGCCGCAGTCTTTATGACCCTTGAAGTACATCTTGTACAAATGAAAATGGTTCTGAAAATCTGTCCTAATTCTCCATATTTAATCAGAGAAGCCAATGCTTGTTTTTGCAAACTGCTTTTTTACTCCTTCTTGATCGACCCTTGTTGTTATGTTTACTGACCCAAAGTTTTGAAATTTCTAAGAAGAGTTGCTAGAAGCATTTAGTAATATTAATATTTGTAAATAACTTGGAAATACAACTTGATGTCTTTTTATGGCCCAAGTAAATCTGTGTGCCATGTGTCCAAGACTCAGTTATCAAGAGATCAATTCTTTAAAACTATCATCTCACACTAATCTCTCAATTCTGAGAGAGCATGTTCTTTTATGTTTCAACTTAACATTTACGCTACTAAGAAATAAAGTTACAAAGAAAGACGCGATATATTAAACATTAAGCTACATGCAGTAAATATTTTGCACATTTTACGTTTTCCTGACCGAGTCAATATTATTGTTCGAAAGTAACTTTAAACTTAAAATTACATTCAAATGCAAGCAATTCATCACTCTTTACTACCCTAGTAGCACTGCTGCATGGATTCGAAATTCCCCGGCGCTACGGCGCTGTTTCCCTTAAGTTCAGCCTCAGTCTCGCGAGGTGACGGAGAAAGTGCGACAGTCGGGGCTAAAAATCACCCTAACTTGAATTTTTGAAAATTTTGTTAACACTTCTTGATTCGTGTTTTTTGACTTGATCGTGACAGACAAAATGGAACAGAAGGGACAGTGGGAACGTGAACTGCGAAACTAGAAACATCTGAATCGAAACCCTGGCATTTCAGAACCTTAGCTTCTACTAATATAAAGTACCTCTGTATTTTTGAGTATGATAAAACCACAATTAGTATCACCCAACTAGTGGACTAATGCAAATGCTGCATTTTAATTGGCTACGCTACTAGAGGACTGTTAGTAATAGTCATCGAGTAGCAAAATTCGCACGCTTTCTTTTGTTTTATTCCCAAATAAATCGTTCTTCAACTTGCATTTGTTAACTGTATTATTGCGTTTTCTGTCCGACTAGTTGGGTGATACTAAAACAATTAGATCCCCTTTGCCCTCAAGGGCTACGGGCTCAATAGTCCATGAGGCGAAGCCAGGCTAAAGGTCCAATTGATACAAAGAAACGCTGCATGTGGTTTGCTGGGTTTTTTTGTTTGTTTTTCTTTTGTGTCGTCGCAATTTCCATACTTTGTATTTGATTTCATTGTCAAACTCAGTACTTATTTACTGTACATGTACTTTCATGTTTCGTTCAATTATTGAAACTCGAAGAAGGTCATTAAAGTTATGAATGTTTATAATAATTGTAGCAAACTGCTTCTCTGGGCCAAGTTGTTCAAAAGCCCGATCAACGTAACCCTGGGCTTTACCTTATTGAACTTTGAGCAACGCAGTTTAATCGTGGTTTAAATTTTAAAGGTGGTTAAAGGCGAGACTTAACCTAAAATAACTTTTTCTTCAAATACAAACTTTTCAATGAGTTTGTACCATGTTTCAGCATATGATTACTAAACATGACCAGCAACTGCATGTTTGAGTCTCTTGTTACCATGGTAACAGAGCCAGCTTTAATACACTGCTGAAAAGCACCCTCTCCTTGAGAAAAAAATGAGCAAAAATAACTAAACTGAACGACTTGAAAATATTTTTTGCCGATGGCCAGTATGAGTATCTTTCGGATGAGCATAGAACTTTCATATATTTTAAATACTTGCTGAGAGAAAAATACTTAAGCCTAAAATTTAAAAAATACAAGACTTTTTTCTTCAATTTCTTCTTGCCACACTAAAATAAAGCAACAAAGTTAAACTCGTTTTAGGCTTATTCCAAAGAGGAATTGCCCTACATAATATTTAGGCACAATATAATGGGCAGATTTAAATTACAGAGTGGAAGAGTGTTTGCAGTGAAGCATTTTTACTTTGATACTAAAGCTCAAAATTGTATGGGGTAAATAAAAAAATGCTGGAGTTCATTTTCTAAACGTTTTCAAGAAACAACAGTTGAGAAGGGTTTGTGGCACATCAAAAGAGAGAAAAGATGGAATTTTTATTGACAAACCTGAAAAACCTTAGCTGAAACAATCCATTTGTTACTGGCATGTGCAGTCTATCAGCCACAGAACACAAATATGTACCATTGTATCATGGGAAGCCCGGAATATTTTGCACAGGGAAACACCAGTGCCCACAAATGAAAGCAAAACTAACATTTTGCACCAAAAGCTCTAGACATTTTAAGCTTTCAATAAAACTTAGAGAAATGCAAAATGCAGCTGGCTGGGACTAAGGTAAACACTCGTAGGGCCCCTTTTCCATGATACAGCAAGCAGCCAGTGCTCATGGCAAGCAAACTAGCTGATTTTGCTATGATCTGAGTGCCAATAAACAGTTCTTCGATACTTGCAAGGTTTAAGCCTTCTCAGCCCTTAATGATGAGCTGAGGCACCCGAGATTGCCCAAAAACGCCAAAAAAATGACTTTATTTTGGCGGTTTTTTACCTTGAACCGCTCGTCAGAAAAAAATTTGAAAAACGATGTGGGTTGTTACGTGACTAATGTTCACGTGTCATCACATACACAGGCCATACCCAGTCCCCCAGATTTTAATTAAGGAAAAAATAGAGTTTAAAGGAGCTCCCCTTCCCCCAAAAAAACTCTATTTCGTACATTTTTTAGGTTAAGTCCCGTCTAAAGCGATTTAACCCTGGGTTAGCGCTAATCGGTAAAATTTGCGAAAATATAGATCAGCAACTGGGCCCTGGCCAGGAATGTTAAAGATACCAACCAATATATAGTGTAAAATTTGCGAAAATATAGAGAAACAAAAATTGTGCCAAGACTGCACCAAATAGCCCCAAGTAGTGCTTTTTCAAAGTGACATGAATTTCGAACCCTGGCATTGTTAAATAGTTTGTCATTCATTGAAATTTGCGTTTTATAAATTAAGGTGAGCTCTTAAGTAATTGGAGTGAATATTTGAATACTGCTACAATTCTATCTGGCTGTTTATGAACTACGAAACAATCGAACTGTAAACTAGTGCAACGGCGAAAAATGATGAAATAGTATATTTTTATGGTGTTTAGCAACTTCAGTTCATTATATTGGGTATTCGCTTCGAGAGGACACAGAATTAAACAATGTTTGCGACAGGCTGAAATAAGGTTTGGCTAAGCTTTATCATTCTTGTGATTGGCTTAAAGATCTGGGCCCAGTTCCTCATAACTCAAACTAAGTTAATCCTGGATTAAGACAAAATCAACATGTTTTTTTAAAAGTAAAACCTTGTGATGCTTATAAAATTCAGCTTGGTTTTACCAATAAGGAAACTTGTTAAATCCAAAGCAAGTAATAGAAGGTAGGAAACAGAAACATGGATCCAAAAATTAATCCTGGGTTAACACTAATCGGGTTTTGAGGAACTGGGCCCTATGTTCCTAGTACGGAAATTGTCTCTAAACTCTTCACAAAAAAAGAATTTTTTATTTCAGTTACCGTGACCAAGACTTTGCATTTCTTTGTTTCCTGTACAATCTCTTCGAACTATCATCAATAAAGGGCGTCGGTGGAGTCAAAGCTTAATTTAGTTACCTTTCTAGCTTATAAATTTGGAAGCCAAAACCTGAAGCAAATAGACCATTTTACAGTTTCTGAAAAGTAACCAAGCTTCTACATGAAACTCGGGCTTAGGGTGACCTGACACAAATATAGAAGTTGAAATAATTACCATAAGAAAGACTTTCACATCTCTAACTGTGTCAGGTCACCCTAAGCCTCAGTTTCATGTAGAAGCTTGGTTACCTTTCAGAAACTGTAAATTGGCCTATTCTTTTTGAAATCGCTATCTCCCAACCTTCGTGTTGTCTTTCCTCGAAAAAATAAGTAGATCCTTAGCGCTGTCAAAAGCTGCGTTTTTCATCTTGGTGGCAGGATAAAAACGATGCCGGATTTAAGGCCGGCACACACGAAGGAGCTTGCTCCTGCAACATGCTCCTGTAATACGTTCCTGCAACACGCTCCTGCAACATGCTCCCGGAGCAAAGCTCTCTCGTCTGTACCAACGGTTTCATGCAAAAGAAAATGTTGCGGGACAAAACGTTTGCTCCCGCGTTTTGCTCCCGCGTTTTGCTCCATTGAATCAAACTGGTTAAATATGAGAGAGCTTGCTCCAGGAGCAAATCTGTTGCGGGAGCGTGTTGCAGGTGCAAGCTCCCTCGTGTGTATCGACCTTTATAAGTTGGCGTTTCACAGGAGGCCCGAGATTGTTTTCGAACCCATTCCTTCTTTTCCTAGGTCTGTTTCACTCTCATTTTTCATCACGTTAATATAGTTCCTGTTAGTGTTTCAAAAAGGATGAAAAATTTAATTTTTCAAAATAATTTATAACTTTTAAATCAATACTCGAGTTTGCGTTTCCACATCTTGGCTTGGTATTTCCTTGTTCCAATGTTTGACATATAAAGTAGAAAAAAAGTCGTAATGTTAACCCATGCATGTCATAAAGATTAAAGAAAATTGATTTTTCGAGACTTCATCTTCCTTTTTTTCCCGATAATACTGCTATGTGTATGACCAAATCTTTAGTTTTATCCTGGCCACTCACAAGCCGATAATTTTTTCATTTGTCTAGAGAAGAATGAGGAGCTTTCCAACAAAAACCAGATTTTCGCATATGTTGCTGCCGTTTGGCATCTCGTTTACCCAGCTGATATTAAAAAGTCTTGGACGTAAGCCATAACTAAATTTGTTTGTACTAAATCCCTATTTTGATTTATTATTGAACAAGAGAAAAAAAAAAGCTAAACAAATCAACCTCAGCTGGTGGCAAAGAAATTGTCTTTTATTATATTCAGGAAATAATTTTTTTTTGATGATGTTTCTAGTAAAAAACTAAATTATTTTGTTCAAATACTAAATATTCAAAGTTGTTTTGAGCATTAGTTTTATTCAAATCCATGCTTTGCACCTGTTATATTCAAATCAACTCTCGTACGTTTTTAAAAGACCCTAGCTTTTCTCGCTCAAATTCAGGATTTTGGACTGACTTTTGCACTGGTAAGTTGTTAAATACATGTTTGTGATTAAGACTAGCTGTGTTAGTGTATGAATAATGTTTTTGTGTAGTATCAGATACGAAAACGGAAAGTTTTTTGTACAATGTTTATTATAAACAGATCTAGGGCGAGGGCTAATTTATGCACATAATGTAATTTTTGAAAGCGATAAAATCCCCACCTGCCAAAACTTCGCATCATTTCTTCTTGTGTTCGATAACAGTTGTCGCTCCAGTTGTCGAAGCAAGAGTATTTTCTTTCAAGTTCGTCGATCAAGAAATTTTACAATTATTCAACCAAAATGGTAATCTTTATTATTTACTTTATATTGAGACAAAGTGCTGAGTTTATTTGTTTTTTTAAACATACCAGGCAAAAATCTTTTGTATTCGAAATATGTTTCTTTACATGGATTTATTCAATGCCACCACTCTCTTTTAGCGTGAGTGTATCTCGATTCATGTCGGCCAAGCCGGAGTTCAGATCGGAAACGCGTGTTGGGAATTGTACTGTCTGGAACATGGAATCCAACCTGACGGCCAGATGCCCAGCGACAAAACCATTGGCGGTGGAGATGACTCGTTCAACACTTTCTTCAGTGAAACCGGCGGTGGAAAACACGTTCCTAGGGCTGTGTTTGTAGATTTGGAGCCAACAGTTGTCGGTAAGTACAACACAAAGTAACGCTTATAAAATGTAAAATTTTGAGGAACTTAATCTTTTTTTATAAAAAAGCCTTTTTGTAAGTGTGTGGCAACGCCTTTTTTCTACTAAAATAAAAACCTTAAATGACGCGCCTAAGTTTGTGAATTGATAAGTATTGAAAACATCGTGAAAAATTGCTTTGTTTGCGAATGCTTTGTCCATTCATCAGTTTTTCCAAATCGCATCAGTGTTTGAACACACCCAAAATTTAAGTGACACATTTATGTTTTTACCTGTTTGGATTAGCTTTCGTACAGTTTATTTATTTATAAATTGCATTTACTTGCAAATCAAATAGATTTTAACCTGCTCTGTAACTAAGAATAGAGTACATTCTTAACAGAAAACAAAGCAACTAGTGAATGAGCGGATAGTTACTTTACAACACATATATAATATGGCAGTTCTGAGTTTATGTTAATTTATTTTGTTAGTGTACAAGTCAATGTTTTGTGCGTTCTTTATGAGGTTTTTATTGTCGTATTGTTAATTACACTTTCCTATATACTGAATTTTTATTTCTAGTTCTTATCGTCAAATTCTTTTTATTTGATCCCATTTTGCTCATTGAACACGCTTGAGAGAATTTTACTTTTAGTCACCAGCACTTTGCTTTGTTTGATCAATACGCATTTTCTCATTACCAAATGTCTTATTTTGTATGTGTTATGTTAGGAGAGGTTAGGTTTTAAAAGTGACTAGTACAATAAGGGTTAGATATGTTTTGACATGGCAACCTAAGGTTTTTGTCTGAGATTAGAGCTGGGTTGTAAAATTGAATCTCAAAATACCTTGACGCTCTCTAAGGTAACTGTAAATGCTCAAGGAACTAGTAACGTGCGCGTTTTTTCAAATAAACCCTAATTCCTATCAGTAATTCTGTTAAACATTAATGTGTTCTTGTCGGATAGACCAGGTACGAACTGGAACTTACCGGCAGCTCTTTCATCCCGACCAAATGATAACTGGGAAAGAAGATGCCGCAAACAACTATGCTCGTGGGCACTACACTGTCGGAAAAGAACTAATTGATTCGGTGTTGGACAGAGTTCGAAAGCTAGTAAGTTGAGATATTTTGTAGTTTTTATCATTATGAATACATAACATGTCACTGTTGCCTCTATCTTGTCTCTAAAAAAAAGAAATATACACTTTATGACTACTCCCTAAAAGGTTATTTCTGTGTCATGTTAAAAACCTCTCTTTTCCCCAATTAAGAATCCCAACTGGTAGGAGGCAAACCAGCTGGCTATTTACAAAGCGTGGTAAATTTGTCCCAGGGATCACAGAGGACAAATTCATTCAGTGGTCAGAGTCGAGAATCGAACCCGGGTCTTCCGCATTCAAGGCCCCAACTCTAACCATTGCGCCACACTGCCTCCTAATTCTCGTACTTCTAATAGTCGCATCCCCTTTAGCCTTACTTATCATCCCTTTAGCGATTCAATTAAGCCTATCATCCTATATTTTTAATGAACGCCCTCTTTTTTATTTCAAGCGTGACTAAAACCTTTGCTCGTTTTTAGTTAAAGGCGCTTTTTATGCTATAAAAGAGCCTAGCACTTTTCGTTGTTCGCGTCCGATTTGTTCTACTTGCCCCTCATTGTTTCACACACTCACATCACTGGTCCCAAATCATTACTTAAAATTATTGATCATTTTAATTGTATTACTTCCCATGTTTTTTATTGCATTAAATGTTCCCGTTGTAATCTTTTATACATTGGCGAAACTGGCAGCCGTTTAGGTGATCGTATTCGCGAACATATTTATGATGTTCGTAATAACGATAACACTTTAATTTGTCTAACCATTCTCTTTCAGATCTTGTTGTTTTTGGCTTGTCTTTGGTTAGCGGCGAGAACGGTTGCCGCAAAACTAAAGAGATGCGACTCATTTACCGATTGGGTACACATAAAATGAACACTTCAATTTTTCCTGATTTATTTATGTTCATGTTTCTTTCTCTTCGTTCGTTGTTTTTGATTTCCATGGCTAACTTGTTTCTATTGGCCAGTTTTTCATCTCCCTGCCTATATAAACTCTACATTTTCTCTTTTTCTTCCCTTTACTCCGACGAAGGACTAACGTCCAAAACATCAGTAAGTATTCTCTATTTTACGGTGTAGAATTTACATTTTCATTAATAAGTTGTTTCTTTAGAAACATCGACGCAGCTCAAACTACTTTACCGCTTGTTATTTTTCTATAGAAAATTAAACACATTGAATCGACATTATATATGCTTTAATTGCTTGCAAGCGGTTTTGATTATAGTACTAAGATGTAAAAATATTCATTCTAACAGTGTGTTAAACAGCAAAATCCAATTTTATATTCTGAAAAGTGGCCTCCGTCCTAGGCCTGAGGCTGAACACTTTGCAAAATTAATCTCAAAAGATCAAAATGGTTCTAAATTAAGGTGTTCACTGTTGGTCTTTTTTCTTTCATGGAAAATGGACTCGATTCAAACCACTATTGCTGGAATTTGGTCACTGGGAATGAAAAAAAAATGTTAAAAATCACAAATGAGAAGTGGTATTTCGAAAAAATGGGTTGGGAAATGGGATTAGAAAAAAGTCCATCTCGCGCGAAAACTGGGAAAGAGTGATTTTTGTGTTGGGGCAGGGAATTGTGGGTCGCGTTTACCGGAAAGTTGAAAACGAAAATGGCGGCGAGTTTGAGTTTTCGAAGATTTGTGTTATCTTTTAACTGTGCTCCTGTATTTAAGCCAGCCAAGAATGCTGGATTAACTCCGCCGTATTATTCGTCCTTGCAGAAATCCATTGGTCGTTCATTGGTAAGTTAATCAAATCATACAAGTTATAATGTTTTATAGTATTTACATTTTATGCGCGACTTCGTTTTACTTTTACTTTTAACAACTTTAATGTATTGCAATGCACCAAACCAATATGACCAGGGCTTTCAAATCAAGCCGGCGACCGGCGGAGTTCCGCCCTATACTTTACGTTTGACCGCCACTTATTGTTGAATAGACTCAGTTGAACACAACTTTAAAAGAGACTCGGTGTTTCAAGTGAAATTTAGTCACAGACGCCAACTTTTGTTTCGCCAGCCACCTACTTCAAAACATTTTGAAAGCCCTGTTAATAAAAATAATGACTGGAAAAACTACCACTTTATTGTATTGCTATTAATTGAACTTTTTTGTAGTTGTGTCAATATTTGTTCGTATTGTCAGATATTTATTAATGACCTTTTTAAATTGCCCTCAGTCCACACTATAATTATATGATCACTTTGCGATCAATGAGTGATAAATTATTTCATTTTTCAAGGACTATTTTTCAAGAGTTAGAAGTCGGAGTTATTCTACTAAAGTAAGTTTTTTTACAATTATAAATGAGACTGATTTCTGTAAACATTATATCTAAATTGTATGTTGAGACATTGTTTATTTTTAATAAAATTAAATATATCTTTAAATCAAGTTCACTTGGTGTTGTCTAGAAATTTCAATACTTACCTTCAACATACTCTTTGGAAATAAATCAGTGAAATGCCCGGAATGGGACTTGAACCCACATCTCTTGGTTTCTAATCAGGCGCGATTACCACTACACAACTTGAACTCATTAATACATTATGCTGGCAACATTGCCAATTATAATTACTGAGTATTTGGTTATCTGCTGGTGATCCCAGGAGCCCAATTTTTTCTTTCATCAGAATATGTTTCTTGCCCTGTAACACTTACCAGGGAGTCCCAGTGATAAATGTTTATATTTTTGAAGCTTGAAGGCTTTTAACACAAATAAATCAAGATCACTTGGTGTTGCTTAACAACTTCAATATTTATCTTTGACATACTCTTTAGAAAAATAATCAGTAAAATGCCTCAGCTGGGACATTTTCTGACCAGTCTCTAGTCTGGTGTGATTACCACTACACCAAAGGCATTCACCATGCTGGCAAAATGGCAAGTTATGGAGTATAGGGTTAGCATTTGTAAATTTTTAAAATACAGTATTAAGTAACCTGTTTCTCTCCATAGCTAAAAATTATAGCTCAGTCGGTGAAAGATTGTGCTGGTGATTACATTAGGCTATAGGTCATCGCTTAAAACTAAAGTATTTTTTTAGGAATTGTTCTCTTCTATAATTATGTATTATTAATGTAATGGTGTAATTATTATTATAAAAGAATTGAGAAGGATAAAAGTTTGTTTATTTATTTGAGTTCTGCTCGTGAGTTTATAGCAGATTAAAGTGTACGGATAAAAAATGCTTCATGAAGAAGTAAATTTTACTCCTCTTTTTTATTTAGTACTGTATAATTATTTCATAATGTGTCATGATCTATAAGCAGTCGAAAGCGTTAATCTCTATTTGGAACTCTGCTATGCCTTCTAAAATTTATTCCTTTATGGTACTGTAGATTGGCAGAAGCTCGCATAACTGTGAAAAATTAATTTTTTAACGGTATCCCTATACCTCATTTGGTTTTCAATTTTTATATTTTTAGATGCTATTTACTGTACTTAAGGACAACCTAAAATTATATTTTAATTTATCTATTACTTGTTGAATAATTAATATGTAATTCAGGTATGAAGATCTTTGATTTGTTTTGACTTTTACAAAATTTTTTTAACATAATATAGGTTAAAATTTGTTTAGTTTATCTTTTTCAGAGTGTAAAAGTGACGCTTATTCCAGGGGATGGTATTGGACCAGAAATATCTACTTCAGTTAAACAAATTTTTGCAGCAGCTCAGGTTTGTAATCAGCTTCTCATAATTTGGAAACTTAGTTATTAGGATTAGGATTTCTCGTCTAATTCTAACAGTATTTAATAAAACCCTCCAGGAAAGTGTTTGAAATATATGAAATATATTTAATAATGTGGCCTTGAATATAGCACTTATCCTTAGAACTCTAAGCACTATAAAAATATATACAGGTTTTGACAGTTTGAGGGTCTAAGAAAGTTCGCTGAATGGCTCACATGTACAGGCGCAAATTGGCAGCCGATAAGAAATGCCCTCAGTATAAGAGACAGACCACAACACCGGGATCACTACCCTGCTCTTTACAAGAAGTGTGTGGGTTCTTTTACGTCCCTCGACAGAGTGATCGAGAGACTGGGCCTATGAAAATCTAACCAGCTGCTGATGTTAGAGCAAAGGCAGCACTTTCTCCTCAATTATTTTAAGACCCTGAGTGTTGATCCGGCTGGGAATCGAACCTGAGACCTCCCGCACAGCAGACTGGTGCCTTACCAAGTGAGCTAACCAGGTGGCAGTTAGCCTACAACTAAATTTCACATACATTTAAAAGATACTGTACCTTTGAATTTAGTAATTAAATTTTTTGCATAACCTGCTGTTCTGAGTAGGTGCCTATAGAATGGGAGGAGGTGAGTGTGGCTCCAGTGATTCTACCTGATGGCAAAACAACAGTTCCTATTCAGACAATCAACTCCATGAAAGAAAACAAGATTGGCCTCAAAGGTTGGTTTATGATTTGGAATTTAGGAGATATCATACAGTTTAAGAATAACTTTTAGACTGAATGAAAAAAAGTTCTGAACATAAATTATGTAAGAGAAAAAAGAGAGAAATTAAACTGTGTAGAGTTCCTTGGTTTACCTGCTGCAGTAGAACACTTCAGTTGATGTCCTCAGTCCTTCTAACTTAGGTAATGCCAATTAGTCTAATACGTTTCTTTTATTAAAAATAAAACTTTTAAACCCCCAGTAATATTTTATTTTAGGTCCATTAGAAACTAAGATTGGAAAAGGTCATGTCTCACTTAATTTGACATTGAGAAGGTAAGAAATTCTTAATATTGAATGGATAATATCAGTATACTTGTACAGTTTTGTACTTTATTACACATCATTTTCTTTTCTTAAAATAAGAGATGATGAAAATACAGAAATTCAACCAATGAATATAATCAGAATTATAACCAACAGTTGGATTCAGTAATCAAACAATAATATGCTGAAGACTGTTTTTTGCTGCAGTTTTTACTTACAGATGAGTGATATTTTTACTGATATTTCTGTCATTAGTTTGAAAAGTGAAAGATTTCACATCACAGACTGAGTAGAATTAGGAGATACGTCTTGTAAATGTAGTTTTTTTAAAGAGAGACAGCATTTCCTGCAGTAATCATTTTTTTACTAAGTCTGGAGCCTCCATGGAGTTTTAACAAAATGTCAGGGTTCAAAATAGCCGCCGGCTGCTGGTTATGGCTGGCAGATTTTGAATCTTGCCGGTGATTTTCGTTTCCACAACACAGTTGTCTTGTATGGATTTCTTATGTTTATAGCGTTTTGCAAACAAGATATTTTACCGGGCTACGAAAACAGCCGGCAAAAAATTTTGGACCAAAC